>JAJIBD010014978.1:0-27859 GCA_021461705.1 Cryptotis parvus
CCGGCCTGTGCTGGCCCGGCTTTGATCCCTGGCATCCCATATGGTCCCCTGAGCACCGCCAGGAGTGGTTCCCTGAGTGAAGAGCCAGGAGTAACCCCTGAGCATTGCCAGGTGTGACCCAAAAACAAAAAACAAAACAAAAGATGTCATGGACTCTCCCAGGATGCCTAGGAAACAGGAACACTTAGAATTATTTCGTGAGTAGTCCAAGGATCTCCCCAGGCACTTCCTCTGCCATGCTACCCCCAGAGAGAGGACTCAACTGCCCAGCCAAGTCACTGAAAAGATTTAAACCAGGACCTGTGAGATGGGTCAAGTGACAGAGCACATTCTCAGCACATGTGAGGCGCTGAGTGTGAGCCCTAATGCCACTACATCAATCCCCAGCACTTGTACCAAAGTCCCCATACCACTACCAAGGTAACCCCATGCTCCCCAGAACCTCTGGGCTGAAATGACGATTCAAGACAACTTCCTGACAGAGGCTTGTTCTTTCCTCTCCCCACTCAGTGTGTCAGAACTGTGTTGAGCTAAGTGCAGCGACTGTGGTTGGCCTGATCTTCGCTGAAATCACCAGCATTCTCCTCCTTGCCGTCGGGTGTCTATGCCATTGCTGGACAAGAGGGAGTTCGCCAGTCACGAGGTAAAAGAATGTTTTTACAATCAAGATGGAACACCTAGGACCCTCAGCTTCCTTCCTATCAAAATTAACCCTGTAGAAGAAACCGAGGTTGGCCTATGCAACAAATGCACAGCTGGGTAAGGCATGTAGGCAAAAGAAAAAGACACTTGAGGATTTCACACTGATGTTGGTGGGCCCCCCATGGGTGGCTTATGTGAGGCGGAGAGGAGGGGGTGTCCTAGGCCTTACCACAGCCCTATTGATCTTGTTTATTCTCAGCGGAAAATAATTTTAAGAGAAGAGGAGTCAAGTAAAAGCAGATTTTATTTGGAAGGTTTTGGAAAAGGGAAGGAGGGAGAGAAAGGGAGAGAGAATTACATACTCAAGAGGGAACATAGGCTTCTCCGAAGACAGAAAGAGCCCCAGTCCACATCTCAAGAGGGGAGGTGTGGCCACCACATATACTCGGCCAAAGGGGGGCACAAGCAGCAGGTTCGCTCACTTCCTTTGTTCAAGATGACTTTTATAGGGTGTTTCCCAAGCTGCCCTGTGGGGGCATCCTAGCTAGGTAAGAGTCTGGTGCTAGCGTGGTTGCCAAGAGGGTAAAGTAGGAGTGGCCAGTGGTCCTCTTTGAAATTCCTTTCCTGGCCTTTGTTCCTGCTAGAGCTTCTCTTGGAAGGAGATTCAGCTGTCTCTGGGTCTGTTGGTGCCAGGTAAAGTCTCATCAGGCCCCTGAGCTCACCAGGTGGGCTTTCTGCAAACTTGAGACTATTGGTTTTATTATCTCCTAGGAATTCCATTGCTGTGGGGCCCTTCCCTATCTACCTGCCTACATCAACACTTGACTTTTCGGTCTTACCATCCAATTCCCAGGCCTTGGATATAGCACAGAGGTACAGCACCAGCCTGGCATGTGTGAGGTGCTGGCTCGATCCCCAGTATCAAACACACGCACCCCAATTCCTTTTGACTTTTCCTTTGTTTTTTTGTTTGTTGGGGTTTTTATGGGTATATTTTGGTGAGGGGTTCCCAAGCACTGCTAAGAGATCCCTTGGGCCACTACTGGTAATACTTAGCCAACCTAGTCAACATGTTTGGGTCAGCAATGAGGAGTAGCTCAGCCTAGCAATGCTGGGGACCACTAGAGCCACACTGAGCAGTGCTGGGACCCCAGAGTGACATCTAAAGATTCTGGGGTGGGGCGGGGTACATGTGGTACCTGGGTTCAAATGCAAATCTCAGAGCTCACCAGGCCCCAGATATTTCTGACCTTTCCACCCAGGGCCTGACCTCTTTGTTTATTTTTTATTTTTTTTTTTGCTTCTTGGGTCACACCCAGCAATGCTCAGGGGTTACTCCTGGCTCTGCACTCAGGAATTACTTCTAGCGGTGCTGGGGACCATATGGGATGCCGGGATTGAACCGGGTCAACCATGTGCAAGACAAATGCTCTACCCACTCTGCTATCACTCCTGCCCCTTATATTTTAAAAATTGTTAATTGCAGGGCTGGAACAATAGTACAACAGGGAGGACATTCGTTTGCCTTACGTGAGGCTGACCTGGGTTCGATCCCTAGCATCCTATATGGTTCTCTCCTCCCCTACCTCCCCATGCATAGCCAGGAGTAATTCCTGAGTGCAGAGACAGGAATAACCCCTGAATCTTGTCAGATGCGACCCCCAAAAATTGTTTATTGCTATCTACATATAGAAACATAGATGAATCATAGTTCGTACATAAATTTTGGGAGAGCTGGGGTGATAGTATAGCTTTGCCTGCAGATAGATGCCAGACACAATTTTGATCCCTAGCACCCCATATGGTCCCCCAAGCCTGCCAGGAGTGATCCCAGAGAGCAGAGCCAGGAATAACCCCTGCGCACCACTGGGTATGGCTTCCAAACAAAAAAAAAAAAAGCTTGTTGTTGTGGTTGTTGTTAATTAGGGGTCAGAGTGATACAGTACAGAGGGTAGGGCACTGGCCTTACATGCAGCCATCCAGGATTCAATCTCATACCATCCCATATGGTCCCCAGTCCTGCCGAGAATGATCCCTGAGGGGCTGGAGTGATAGTCCAGTGGGTAGGGCATTTGCCTTGCACGCTGCTGACCTGGGCTCAATCCCTGGCATCCTATATGATGCCCTGAGCACTGCCAGGAATAATTATTGAGTGCAGAGCCAGGAGTAACCCCTGAACATTGTAGGGCGTGAACCCCCCCAAAAAAAAGAATGATCCCTGAGCGTAGAGCCAAGAATCGGCCCTTGAGCGCTGCTGGATGTGGCCCAAAAAACTAATCAATTAATTTAAATTTTAATTGAAAAAATTAATTTTTAAATTGATAGGGCAGGAGAGATAGGACAGTGAGAAATGTGCTTGCCTTGCATGCAGCTGGCCCAGGCTAGATCCCCACCATCCTACATAGTTCCCCAACCCCTTCCACAAGTGACCCCTTAGCACAGAGCCAGATGAAGTCTTGAGCACCACTGGTGTGGCCCAAAAACAAAAACAAAACAAAAACAAAGTGAAGAAAGAAAATACACCCATAGCACTCAGTTTGGGTTTCGTTGTTGTTGCTGTTGTTATTTGTTTGTTTTTGTTTTTTGAGGTCCTACCCAACAGTGCTCAGGGGTTAGTCCTTGCCCTGCACTCAGGAATTACTCCTGGCTGTCCTGGAGAACCATATGGGATACTGGGGGTCCAACCTGGTAGGCTGCATGCAAGGCAAACACCCTACCCGTTGTGCTATCGCAGTGGGTTTAAGAAAGAAAAAAATCTCAAACACTGTAGGAGTCTCTCCTTGGTGGCCTCTAGCCTCTACTATTCTCCCAAAGAAGTAGGGCCGGGCGATAGCCCAGCGGGTAGGGCATTTGCCTTGCAAGTGGCCAGCCCATGCCAGCCCAGGTTCGATCCTCAGCATCCCATATGGTCCCCAGATCACCACCAGGAGTAATTCCTGGAGTGCAGAGCCAGGAGAAACCCTGAGCATTGCCGGGTGTGACCCAAAAAATAAAAAAAAAAAAGAAGTAGATGAGCACTAGACTAAATTCTAGCAACATGAATTAGGTCTGCTTGTGTGTGTGTGGGGGGGGGGGTGGTTCCTTTTACTCCAAATGCTCTCGTGACATCTGGCCCTGACATTGTATGTAGATGTATTTCACCAATTCTTATCGCTATGACCAAAGCCCACATCATCTTGCTACCTTGCATACAGGTGTACTTTGTTTCTTTTCTCCGCAGCTTCCGACAAGCAGACACTGCTGTCCAATGACCAGCTCTACCAGGTATGAGACCAGGAAAGAAACACAGCGCCCACTAGTGGTAGCAACTTGAAGGCTGGACAGGGAGGAGAGGGCAGTCACTGGGAAGGCACAAGGTGGATACGGAACTGATCAGAGCGTATCAGATGCAGAAAGGGTTATCCCCAGGGGAAAGATGGATGCAAAAAAGGGAAGGGTTGAGACGTACTGGGGTCCGGATCTCATGAAGGAAAGTGGAGTATGCTGAGAGACAGAGAAACTACCACAGATCCTCCGCTGCCCTCTTTCTGCCGCTAAGACCACAAAGCACCCAAAGATGCAAAAGAACAATCTCTCTGTGCGTGTGCACCAAGTTAACTCATAAAGGAAGGGGTAAACGAGTCAGTTGGTGACTGTGCTCTCTCTCTGTAGCCGCTCAGGGACCGGGGAGATGACCAGTACGGCCACCTTCAAGGAAACCAGCACAGGAAGAAATGAGCGCAGGATCGGGGTAGGTATATAAACCTTTCCACCCGGAGTCACGGATAGCACCTTTACATTACCTGCCCTCCTGAATTCTGTCCTGTCATGGGGGGCGGGGGGGGGGGTCAGCACACCCAGCAGTGCTTAGGGCTTACTCCTGACTCTGCGCTCAGGAATTACTCCTTTTTTTTAATTACTCCTTTTAGTGCTCCGGAGACCATATGGAATGTCAGGGATCAAACTGATGTCAGCTGCGCGCAAGGCAAACATCCTCCCCACTGTGCTATTGCTCTGGCCTTGACTTCTGCCCTGGCTGTCTCTTTTTTTCCCCAAGTAACTGTGAAGTTAGACTGGAGTGAGTGGGAGCAGGACTGAGTGTGAAGAACCAGTTTCTAAAAGCACTGACTTTTTTTTATAGCCCCAACATGAAAATTTATTGTTATAAAGCAATGATATTCACGCTCTTTTTCACCAAGATAATCATACACAAATATTTTAGCTTAGAGTGTATACACACACACACACACACACACACACATATATATATATATATCTTTCGCTTGGTTAATTTTAATATATTTTATTATACTACCAAGTATCAAGACCCTGAACGAACAGTTTGAGGCTCTTTGTATTCCTGAAGCAAGCAGATGCCATTGGGCTACACTGGCACGTGATAGGATCAAATGGAAATGTTACTGGTGCCCGCTCGAGCAAGTGATACTACCAAAAGATAAACAATTACAAAAATGTTCATGTTTGGGTTTCGCCATACAGTGTTCCAGCATCCATCCCTCCACCAGTGCCCATTTCCTACCACCAATGTTCCAATTCCCTCCCCCTCCCCTAGCCTGCCTAAAAGCACTGACTTTTATTGGCCTAAGAAAATTGGAAAGTTCCAAATACATATATATAAATAAATATATAATTATAACATATATATTAATGTTATATGTAAATCTCACAGAATAGCACATCGACAAATGATAAACTATTAAAAAATAAAAATATACACAAAAAATTTAAATGCAAAATTTAAGAAGCAAAATAAAAAATGCTTTGTTTGTGGTTTGTTTTTTGGGTCACACCCGCTGATGTTCAGGGGTTACTCCTGATTCTACATTCAGCAATTACTCCTGGTGGTGCTCAGGAGACCACATGGGATGCCGAGGATCGAACCCTGGTTGGCCACGTTCAAGGCAAGCACCCTATTCACTGTACTATCACTCCAACCCCCAAAATATAAAATATTTTTAAAAGCAAAAAAAAAAAAAAGTTTAACAAATGAGATGCTGAATATGAGCCTTAATCTATAGCAGGGTTTTTCAACTTCTCAATATTGACACCATTAACATTTTTTTTTTTGCTTTTTTGGGTCACACCCGGCGATGCTCAGGGGCTACTCCTGGCTCTGCACTCAGGAATTACTCCTGGCGGTGCCCGGGAGACCATATGGGATGCCGGGATCGAACCCGGCCGGCACAGGCCGGCCACGTGCAAGGCAAACGCTCTACCACGGGGCTATCGCTCCAGCCCAACATTTTTGGCTAGAGGGGTTGGAGACAGAGCAGCTGGTAAGGGCACTTGCTGTGTATGTGACTATCTTGAGTTTGATCCCTGGCAGCCCATTTGGTCTCCTGAGCCCTTCCACAAGTGAACATTGAGTACAGAGCCAGGAGCAAGTTCTGAGCACATCTGGATATGACCCCAAAATGTAAAAAAAGCAAACCAAAAAGCATTTTTGGTTAGGGGCTAGAGTGATAGTACAGCTGGTAAGGCACTTGTCTTATATCTGGCTGACCCAGATTTGATCCCCAGTATCATATGATTCCCCAAGCACCTCCAGGAATAATTCTTGAGTGCAGAGTTAGGAGTAACCCTTGAGTATCAGTGGGTGTGGCCCAAAAACAAAAAATGAAAACAAAACCTCACATTTTGGGCTAGGTAATGCTTTGTTACAGGGGAAGCACCCCAGGCTTCTATCCATCAGATGCCAACAGTTCCCCCAATTATGACAACACCAGAGTATTTCCAGGGCCAAACAGATCATACATTGAGTAGCACACTTGCCCTGCACATGACTAGCCTGAATTCAATCTCCAGCATTGAATATGGTCCTGAAGCCCACTGGGAACAATCTCTGAGAGCCAGGAGTAAGCCCTGACTCTGCTGGGTATGACCCCCAAACCAAAACAAACTCCAAAAAGAGACTATTTTCAGAGACTACAAGATTTGCCTAAAATCTTACTAAATTAAGACCCACTGATCTATATAGTATCTTTTCAACCAATCCATCACTCAAGTAAAGTTTCAGACAGTCAACAGGGCGCAAGTAGTTCATGTTCTGAACAACTTTTCTTTCAATCCAGGTATTTCCCTAGGCAGTTCTGAGACAATGCAGTGCACTTTGGAGCTCCACTCACAGAGAGATTTGCAGGCCTCAATCCAGACTCCAGGTATCCCGACAAGTGAAGAAAGCCAGCAGAACAAAAACTTGTGGGGGATTTGCCCACCCTCCCCCACAAATAAAGAAATTAAGCCAGATGCGGTGTTTCAGGAGCGCCACCTATGGGGAGGGACAATCTGTGCAAAATAAAAATGAGAAGGTCAGGGGACCCAATGCTTTCTTAAAGATTTCATTTTTATTTAAACTTTGTCAAGCTCTTAATTCCTGTGGCTCAGATATGCAGTGGTAAGTCTCTTTCCCGTTTCTTTCCCAGTCACCCAGCTGCCCTCTCCTGAGACTAACAGTAAAACTGTTTCCTACATAGTCATCTCAGATAATTGCAGACCAGGAATTTTAGGGCTTCACAAGCAAACTCTTTAAGTATACATTATTCTCCTTTTCCCTGCTTTCACACACATAATATTGGATTTTTTTCATTTTTTGTATGTTTGTTTGTTTTGCTTTTTGGATCACACCCAGAGACGCTCAGGGGCTACTCCTGGCTCTGCACTCAGGAATTACTCCCCACCATGCTCAAGGGACCATATGGGATACCGGGATCAAATCCAGGTCGGCTATATGCAAGGCAAAAGCCCTATCCTCTGTACTATTGTCCTAGCCCCCTATTTATGTATTTTATTTATTTTTTGCTTTTTTGGGTCACACCCGTCAATGCTCAGGGGTTTCTCCTGGCTCTGCATCAGTTATTACTCCTGGCAGTGCTCGGGGGACCATATGAGATGCGGGGATTGAACCCGTGCCGGCATGGGCTGGCCACATGCAAGGCAAATGCCCTACCTGCTGGGCTATCACTCTGGCCCCCTTATTTTTTTTTAATGCAGCCATATTATACAGATACATTGTAATTTATCTGCTGGTCTTTATTGACGGTTATGCTACAGTTTATTTACCAGTCTGCTATTGATATACATTTAAATTGGCTCCAATTTTTTGCTCTGACAATATTCCAATGACTGTCACTATAAATGTCTATTTTTAAATTATGCAATTTATACGGCATAAAATGTGCTCAAGAGATTTCACCTGCTCTTAGTAATTTCTAGCAAATTTTCTCATTTTTTTTTTTCACATTATGCTTTTGGTGTCATGCCTAAATTTTTTTTTATAATCATCATCATAATCATGCAATAAGGCATTTTTCTCTGCCGTAAGATATTTGATTCTGGGGCTGGAGCAACAGCACAGTGGGTGGGGCATTATTAGACTGGCACACGGCCAATCGAGGTTCAATCTCCGACATGCCACCACATGGTCCCCTGAGCTCCGCCCAGAGTAATTCCTGACTGCAGTGCCAGGAGTAAGCCCTGAGCATTGCCGGGTGTGACCCAAAAAAGCAATATATATATATACATATGTGTGTATGTGTGTGTGTTATTCTCATTGCAATCACTCTATTTCCTTCTTCAACCTCACCAACCACAAATCTCTTTTACTATCTCTTTAATTCTATCTTTGCTGGAAATTGCATATAAATAGAATCATGTAGTATGTTACTCTGAGCACTCTCATGCAAATCTTTATGCAGACATGCCTTCATTTCTCTGGGGTTGATATCTAGAAAAGAACTGTTAGATTGTATGATAAATTTATGTTTAAAGTTCATGTGTGTGTTTTGGGGCCACCTCCAGTGATGCTTCAGAACTTACTCCTGACTCCTGAATGCACTCAGGAATCACTCCTGGCGGTGCTCAGGTGACCATATGGAGTCCTGGGGATGGAATCCGGGTGGCCATATGCAAGGCAAGCACATCACTGTACTACCTCTCCAGCCCAAATTTATGACTTCTTAAGAATATATTGATTTTTTCACTTTTTGGGGAGGGCTCACACCGGCAATGCTCAGAGGTTACTCCTGGCTCTGCACTCCAGGAATTATACCTGGTGGTGCTTGGGGGGGGGGGGGGTCCTCATAGGATGCTGAGGATTGAACACGGGTTTGGCCTCATGCAAGGTAAACACCCTCCCTGTTGTACTATCTTTCCAGTCCCTATACTGAAATATATTGTCAAAACTGACCCTTTGTGGTCGGGAAATCTGGAGACAAAGGTGGAGGGAAGGTGTAATGATGGTGGGGTTGTGTTGGAATATTGAATCCCTGTAACAAATCATCATGAACAAGTTTGTAAACCACAGCATTTATATAGTATAATAGAAAATTGAAAATATAAGTATTTTTTAATTTATGCTTTCATTTTACATTCCCACTAGCAATAGGTGAGAATACTCCTATTTCTTCACACCCTTACCAATAACTGTTTCTTTTATTTATTATTATTTTTTGGTCTCACCCGGCAATGCTCAGGAATTACTCCTGGCAGTGCTTGGGGGACCATATGGGACCCGGGTTGGCCGTGTGCAAGGCAAACGCCCTACCCGCTGTGTCATCGCCGCCCAACTGTTTCTTTTTTAAGTGTGTTTAGAGAACATGCAGAACATGACCCAAATGAAAAGAAAAGTACTTAAGAAAAGGCAGACACTCAGGAGTGGTCCCTGAGCACTGCAGGGTGTGACCCAAAAAGGAAAAAAGACCTGAAGTAAACAGAGAAAGGCATGCAAGACCTGAATGAATAAAAAGGAGGTTGCCAAGGTCAGTGTTAGTGCTGACAAAACGATGTAAGAATCCTACTGACATTGTGGTGATTGTGCGGGAAGGCCCTGAATTAAGTTAAACTGAGACATAGAAAAAGACTGGGCCCCTGGGATGAACCCAGAGCCACGGCAGAGCCTGGCAAGCTACCGTGGTGCATTCAATATGCCAAAAACAGTAACAATAATGGACCTCATTCCCAATGAATGGAGATGTTACTGGCGCCTGCTCGAGCAAATCGATGAACAACGGGAAGGCAAATGACAAGTGCAAGTGTGGGAAGAGAATTAATACCTAAGTAAACATGGGGGCTGGAGCGATAGTACCGCGGCGTGTAGGACGTGCTTTTGCACGAGGCCAAGCTGGGTTTGAGTACCACACCCCATATTGTTCCATGAACAGTCAGGAGTGATCCCTGCGTGCAGAGCCATCAACGCCAGGCGTTATCCAAAACCCAGAAACAAAGAAAACAAGCCCAATCAAAGACAGCATACTGGGGCCGGAGGGATAGCCCAGCGGGTAGGGCGTTTGCCTTGCACGCAGCCGGTTTGATCCCCGGCATCCCATATGGTCCCCGAGCCGCGGGTTCGATCCCGGCATCCCATATGGTCCCCTGAGCACCGCCAGGAGTAATCCCTGAGTGCAGAGCCAGGAGTAGCCCCTGAGCATCGCCGGGTGTGACCCAAAAAAGGCAAAAAATAATAATAAAAAAATAAAATAAAAAACAAAGACAACATACTTCTTAGCATAGTGCCTGACACCTCAAAGTTCAATATTTTGTGCTACTGTTACTGCTGCTTCAGCTATGGTTACATAGATAAGATCTATTATAAATTGCATAATCTAATATTATGTGGGTCAATAAGATAATCGATGTAGTAACAGAAGCCGTTTCAGAACGGCACGACCACAAACACTGTTGGCAAAGCTTCCGGAGGCCAAGAAGGGTCAGCCCCAACTCGCGGGTTTCCAAGGCCACGCCACTAAGCTCCGCCCCTCCCCGCCCCCTCCCCGCCCCCTCCCACATCCAATCCACGATAACTTCCGACCTCGAGCCCCGCCCCCGGCAGGTCGCGCCTGCGCCGTAGCGGGGACGCGCCATTTCTCCGCGCCGGCCGGCTACACCCCATTTCCGGCGCGCAGTTGAGGATCCCTAGTCCAGGCGCTTAAGTCTGACGTAATCTCCGGTTGCCTTGCTGAGTCGGAGAGTGGGAACCCTTCGGCCCCGGAGACTGTCGTGTCGCCGCTGCTGGCCCTCAGGTTCTGGTAAGAGAAGAAATAGCTGGAGGGAGGGATGGTGGAACCGACAGGAACTATTTCTCCCTCCGGTTCGGATGCCAGCCCCGTCCTCTGGACGCCAATCGCTTCCAGATTCCTCCTCCTGTGTCTTCCCGACCGCAGACGCTCTTTTGTGTGAACTTCACCCGGTCCGACTTGGGGACCCCCCCCGTTGCCCCCGGCGTTTGTCCGCAGCCCCCACCCGCCCCCCGCCTGCGGTTCTAGCAAAGGCCGACTTGCTGCCATTGCATTATCTCCGCCCTCTGTGCGCTCCAGCCCGCGCCGGCCGGGTGGCTCCCCCTCCTTGCCGCGGATGCTTTATAGCATCTGGAAGACTCGGATGCCGAAGGCAGACCACTGCTAGCGGAATGCCAAACAGCCCTGCCGCAGGGTCCAGCCAGGTGTGAAGACGGGTGGCCAGTCGTTGGCATTTGTGATGGGCTCACCCGTAAACCCGCCCCCCCCCGCCATCCGCGGCGATCGGTCCCTCCCCTCCGGGCCTGGACCGAGAAGCTCACCCGAAGTTGAGGAGCCTCGGCTAGAGAGCTTTTGTTGACTGAGTCTTCCCTTTGGAAGCAGGTGTTGGCCCCAGATGTGTTTATTCTCACTGCCAGGGTAGGGCTTTGACTGTTTGGCGGCACACCGGCCCTCTCTCACCAGCTTACTCCTGGGTAGGAGTAACCCCATATGGTTCACACCCCGGGATCACGCCCCTGGTGGGGTTGGGGGGACCATATAGGGTACCCGGCAAATATTCCTGCTCGGCCTGGAACGGTTACGCTTCCATGAGAACTGTCCTGCGGTGAGATTAGGCACAGGAAGGAATGTGGCTTGTTTTCGACCTGATGAGGTCATTCCTGGCTTGGTGATGGGTAGAAAGGATCAATTGCCCCAGGAGAGAGGCCTGAAAGAATTAGTATGTAAAACATAAAGCAATGGGGGGGAAATTTTTTAATCCTATTTTTGTTTTACATATCATTTCCTCTCAAAATCTAGATTTTTTATGGTGCTTCATTTTGACATCCAGTTGATCACTTATCACTCCCCTCGTTTTTTTTTTTAACGAACACGCCAGACAGCTTGCCCTCCCCCCCCTTATTCTCATTACTTTGTAGGGCTCTTTTGACAATCTCAGTTTTGCAAAATGCCAAAACATAACTCTCTGACCTAGTAACTTTACCTTCCTCTGCAACTCAAAACAAATCACAGAAGACCTGCGACACTGTATAGCAGGTAGGGTGCTTGCCCTTTCACCGGCATCCTGGTTGGCTCCCCAGCGCCCCATATGGTTCTCCAAGCACCACTGACTGTAGCCCAGAAACAAAAAAAAAAAAAAAGAAATCCCTGACCTTAGAGGAAAATCATGAGTGTGGCAAGTGACAACAAGGAGGTCAGAAGTAACTCTATGTATTATTGAATCATTCAGTGTATATATATATATATATTTTTTTTTTTTTTTTGCTTTTTTGGGTCACACCGGCAATGCTCAGGGGCTACTCCTGGCTTCTGCACTCAGGAATTACTCTGGCGGTGCTCGGGGGACCATATGGGATGCCGGGAATCGAACCCGGCTGGCACAAACCGGCGCAGTGGCAAACGCCCCTACCCGCTGGGCTATTGCTCCGCCCCCATATTTTTTAACTTATTTATGAACCCAGAGCCACGGCAGAGCCTTAGCAAGCTACCCGTAGTGTATCCGATATGCCAAAAAACAGTAACAATAATGGACCTCATTCCCAACGGATGGAGATGTTACTGGCGCCCACTAGAGCAAATCGATGAACAATGGGAAGACAAGTGACAATTTGCTTTTTGGGTCAGACCCAGAGATGCTCAGGAGTTACTCCTGGCTCTGTTCTCATGAATTACTTCTGGCAGTGCTCAGGGGACCACATGGATGCCAGAGATTGAACACTGGTCATTTGTGTGCAAGGCAAATGCCCTACCCGCTGTACTATTGCTCCGGTCCCACATTTAGTATATATTTAGGACTTTACAATAAAGGTATATAATGTCAGGCACAGAAGTAGAAATCATCAGATATTCACCTCTGCTCAAATTGTTTCCTGTCTAACTTGGTAGATCTAAATTAGGAAAACAGTGTAGTAGGTTATAAATACCACTAATACTGAAAAAAACAATGGAACGCTTGCTTCTCTGTATACGAAATAGTTTAATATTGAGAGAAATAATGCCAGCAGAGGAAGATATGCCTACTGGATCTTTCATTTTGTTTTTTGGGCCCCACCCAGCGGTGCTCAGATGTTACACCTAGCTCTGCACTCAGGAATCACTCCTGGTGAGGTCAGGGGACTATATGGGATGCTGGGTACAAAACCCAAGTCAGCCGTGTGCAAGGCAAGTGCCCACCTTACTATATCATCACTAACCCTTTTTTTGGGGGCGGGGGTTCTTTTGGGTTATACCAAGCGATGCTCAGGGGTTACTCCTGGGCAGTGCTCGGGAAACCATATGGCATGCTGGGGATTGAACCTGGGTCAGCTACGTGCAAGGCAAATGCCCTCCCTGCTGTGCTGTCGCTCCAGCCCCACTTCCTCATCTTAAAAGCCTGTCTCTGGCACTTGTTCTGTATTCCTGGCTTACAATTCCCATCCCTTCTAGTTGGCTAGGTGATATATCTCATGTATACTAATCTGAACTCTTTTCAGGTGTGTGTTACTGGTTTTGTTTGTGGGGGTTGGAGGGCACAATCTTTGGTGCCAAGGGCTCCTCCAGGGACTTTTGCTGAGGTCACTCCTACCAGTGGTGCTCAGGGAACCATGCAGGCCCCCAGCACACACAGCAGCCCACTGAGCCATCTCCATCGCTCTCGACTTTGTTTTCATTCAATGAGGGCTAGAGCAATAGCACAGCAGCCAGGGTGTTTGCCTTGTACGTAGCTGACCCAGGTTCAATCCCCAGCATCCCATATGGTACCCCAAGTACTGCCAGGGGTAAATTCTGAGTGCAGAGCCAGAAGTAACCCCTGAGCATCGCTGGTATGACCCAAAAAGAAAAAAAAAATCCATTCAATAGGCTGAGCATATGCTTTGCATGGGAGGCCTAAGGTTTCATCCCCAGCCTGCTCTGTGCCCTGAGCACAGCAAGGAGTGATCGATCCCTGAGAACTAGTGGGTGTGACCTCCAAAAACACAAAAGCAACAATAAGAAGTAGGGGGTGGAGGAGGAGTTCTTTAGGGGGCCAGAGAGATGGTGCAGCAGGTAGGGCACTTGTCTTGCATGCAGTCAACCAGTTTAATTTCCAGCACCCTAAGCATTACCACGAATGATCCCTGAACACGGAGGAGTAAGCCCTGAGCAGTGCAGGGTGTCAACAACACTTCATCACTTGACATCCCATTATTCATTGATTTGCTCGAGCGGGCGCCAGTAACGTTTCCATTTGACCCTATCACGTGCCAGTGTAGCCCAATGGCATCTGCTTGTTTCAGGAATAAAAAGAGCCTCGAACGTTCAGGGTCTTAACAAGGAAGTCTGACCATCTTGTAGGTGGGCGGCCACGTGACCTTTAGATATCCTGTGGGATCCAGTTGGTAAAGACTCTGGTCCAGTGGCCGTCTCCAATTCACATTACATGTCCAGCCCATCTGATTTTCGATGCTGTGACAAATGAGACAGTGTCTCTGATTTTGGAACAACGATGGAGGTCGGAACTCCAGATTTCTTCTCTCACCTGAGTGAGGCGTGATATTCCAAGCATGGCTCTTTCTTGGGAGACCCGAATTGCATTCTCATCCTGCTTTCGTAGGGCCCAGGTCTCTGAGGCGTATGTTAATGCAGGGAGAACGGTGGAGTCGAAAAGATGTGCCCGGAGCCAGAGGTTCTTTTGTCCTTTTTAGCTATTTCTTCGATGCTTCAATGAAGGCATCCATGCCGCTCTCTTCCTCCTGCAGCTCAGGTTTTAGGTCATTCATCATTGTTGACTTCTCGACCTAGGTACACATAGCTGCTGCATTCAGAGATGTCTGTTCCATTGAGAGTGAATGGGGGCCTCTGGAACTAGTTCATTTTTTTCATGAACATAGTTTTGTTGAGATTCAGCTGTAGACCTATCTTTCCACATTCTCCGTCGAAGTCAGCCAGCATTTGTGCCGCTTGGCTAATCTTTGGTGTTATTAGAACAATGCCATCAGCGAAGCGGGAGGTGGTGTAGTAGCTGACCATCTATCTTCACTCCCATTCCTTCCCATTCTAATTGTCGCATGATGTTCTCGGAGGGTGGCGCTGAAGAATTTTGGTGAAATGGTATCACCCTGCCGAACCCCTCTTTTGACATCGATGATCACTTCCTTGTAGAATGATGAGATCCTGGTGGTGAAACCGTAATATAGCTCACAAAGGATCTTTATGTATTGGGTTTGAACGCCCTGTTTGGCTAGGGCTTCTATGACCGCTTCAGTCTGCACAGAATCAAAGGCTTTCTTTAAATCAATGAACGTGAGACAGAGCGGCATCTTGAACTCTCTATAAACTTCAATGAGCTTGGTTATCATGTGGATATGGTCGATTGTGCTGAATCCTTTTCGGAGGCCAGCTTGCTCGCATGGTTGTCCTTGATCTAATAATGTTCTGCCAATCCACAAAATGTTCAGGATGATTCGAGTGAACAGTTTTTAGATGACGGACAACAGGCAGATGTGGCTATAGTTGCCAATGTCGTGAATGTCTCCCTTCCTGAACAGTAGAACTGTCCTGCTGGTTTTCCATTGGGAGGGTATCTTACATTCAGAGAGGTAGCTGTGAAGAGCCGAGTTGGTGTATTAATGAGTACTGACGGCAGATTTTTCAGGTTTTTGGGTCTGATCTTGTCTGGGCCTGGTGCTGTTCCTTTCTTTGCCGATGAAATGGCATGTCGGATTTCAGAAGGGAGAACGTTGGGAATGACATTTCCATCCAGCAGAATTTGGTATGTGGGTAGGTGGACGTGGCTATCAAAGAGATCTGAGTAGAAGTCATGGATAATCTTCTCCATTGCCTTTCTGGAAGATGTGATAGATCCATCAGGGCATCGGAGGGCAGTCATCTTGGTCTTATAGTTGGCGAAGGACAGGCGGGCGGTGCGAATGCTTTTCCCGGCTTCTGCTGCATCCTCCAGCACTTCTGCTCTTCTCTCTTTGAGGTCTTCCTTTATCGCTTCTCTGCACTGCTTTGCAAGCTTGGACATTAGCCTCTGGTCGCCTGAGGCTCGCGCCTTACCACATTGGCGAATGAGGCTCGACAACAACAAAAAAAAAAAAAAAAGAGTTCCGTTGTCTGTGGATTTGTGGCTTTAGCCAGAGCTGGTGTTCATTGATTTTGCCAGCCCTTTAGATCCTGTGCCCACTCTGAGGCAGCCACCGTTGGTCGATAGCGCTGTTTGCTTTTTTGGCCAGACCAGTGTCGCATACCCTTTTCTGGAGCTGATGGAGGAGGATTTCCCTTTCTGAATGTGCAGACTGTCAATGAGACGGCTTCCCAGCAGAAAAATGTGGAGTGTTACGGCTGATAGTATAATGGGGAAGACATTTGCCTTGTGTGTGGCTGACCTAGGTTGGATCCCCAGCATTCCATATGGTCCACCAAACCCACTAGAAGAGATCTCTGAACACAGCTGGGTGTGGCCCAGAAACGAAAAAAAAAAAAAAAAAAAAGAAAAAGGGGTGGGGGAGCAGACCCATAGTACAGTGGGGAGGGCATTTGCCTTGCACACAGCCAACCCAGGTTTGATTCCCCACATCCCATATGTTCCCCTGAGCACTACCATGAGTTAACGCCTGTGTTCAGAGTCAGGAGTAACCCCTGAGCATTCTATGTGTGACCCAAAAAAAAAAAAAAAAAAAGAGTGGTATTATATTGAAAGAAGAGGATATCATTTTGGAAAATAATGAGAACTCTAAGAACTCCTGGCTTACCAGCCCCTCCCAACAGCAAGCAGATGGGTGCTGGTAGCCCCCAGGTGCACAGAGAATGAGCTGATGAACTCCTGTATGGTTAGCTGGGGAGTCGGTTACCCCAAGGATTGTCATCCATTCCAACACTGAATATGCTCTCTCTCTCTCTCTCTCTCTCTCTCTCTCTCTCTCTCTCTCTCTCTCTCTCTCTCTCTCTCTCGTTATTAAGCTCAACTAAGCTTTACATAAGTACATAGAGCAGCATTGAACAGTTCAGTCCTTCCAGAACTCAGGTCCGGTTCCATGCTGAGCAGAGACTAGCTGGTCTGCCTAAGTCATCACAGCCAATTAGCCATTATTTCTTAAGCAGAAACTGCTGCAAAGGGGCCGTGCTATAGGACAACAGGTAGGGTGCGTGCCTTACACACAGCCAACATTTCCGGTTCAATCCCGGAAATCCATATTGGTCCTCTGTGCCCACCAGCACGATCCCTGATTAAGAGTCAGGAGTAAGCCCTGAGCACTGCCAGGTAAGTATGTCCTCCTCACCACCCCACCCCACCCCCCAAAAAAAAAAAGAAAAGAAACTGCTACAGAGGATGGTGAAGCGAGGGCTGGAGACAGCTCAGAATTGTCTCCAGAGAGATAGTACACCAGGTACGGTGCTTGCTTTGCGCGTGGCTGACCAGGCTTCAATCCCCAGCATCCAATTTGGTCCCCTGAGCACTGCCAGGAGTAAAACCTGAGTGCAGGGTGCTGAACCAGGAGTAGCCCTTGAGCATCCGTAGCTGTGACCCAAAAACAAACAAACTGGAAGAATTATAGGCTCTTCTGGGGCTAGAGCAATAGTTCAGCAGTGGGACACTTGCCTTTCACACAGCTGTTCCAGGTTTAGTCCCCGCAACCTGTGCGGGCCCCAAAGCACTGCCAGTTAAAATTCTGAGTGCAGATCTAGGAGTAATCTCTGAGCATCACCAGGCGTGGCACAAAAACAAAAATATTTAATAAATCTGTCCAGCCACCAACCACTGCACCTGCCCCTTCTCTTGGCTGGTGTAGCCCAGTGGCAAGTGGAGGCTCAGCCCCGGCTCAGGAGACAGTGTTGTTCCTCATGGGGCTGGCTGTGCCAGGAGCCTGGGAACAGCTGGGTGGGCAGAGGGGGCTGGTTTTGGGTCTGCCCTGATGGGGCTGTGAGACAAACCAGCCGGTTTGTCTTTCCCATGGGAGACAAATCCAATTTAAGAATAAAATGTGTGGGCCGGAGCGATAGTCCAGCAGGTAGGACGTTTGCCTTGCATGCGGCCGACCCGTGCCGGCCCAGGTTCGATCCCCAGCATCCCATATGGTCCCCTGAGCACCGCCAGGAGTAACTCCTGAGTGCAGAGCCAGGAGAAACCCCTGAGCCTTGCCAGGTATGACCCCAAAAAAAGAAAAAAAAAAGAATAAAATGTGTTTAAGAAACGGGAAGAACAAGTTTTGGTCTGTTGCCTGTTACTTGCTACGTCTATCACTGTATCACTGTCTTCCCGTTCATCATCGATTTGCTCGAGCGGGCACCAGTAACATCTCCATATGTCCTGTCTCATGCAAGTAGAGCCCAAGGGCACCTGTTGCTCCAGGAACATAAAGAGTCTCAAACCATTCCATCAGGTCATGGGAATGAGGTCTATAATTGTTACTGGTATTTGGTATATCAAGTACGACACAGGTAGCTTGGCAGGCTCTGCCGCGTGGGTAGCATACTCATCTCTAAATCCAGCATTTATTGAAGAACCGAGCCGGGCTGTGATAGGCTGGTCTGCTGGGTGGAGTTCTGATGAGGGGGAAGTCTGGATGTGGAAAATGGAGTGGGGTGTCATCTGTCTTGTGAGGCTCTGCTGAGGTGGTGGGCCAGGGCTAGAACCCGCCTTCCCTCCCGGGCGTCTCCTAAGCGGCTGGGCACAGGGGAGAGCCAGTAGCAGCTCTGCCCCATGTCTGTGAATCTCTTGCCACGTCTAACCCCAGCCTTTTCTCTGGCCCTCCCTCTAGGTCTGGATGGAGGATACGTTAAAGTGAAATGACAGACCAGGAGAATAACAACAACATCTCAAGTAACCCCTTTGCTGCTCTTTTTGGCTCTCTGGCTGATGCCAAGCAGTTTGCAGCAATCCAGAAAGAGCAGCTGAAGCATCAGTCTGGTAAGTGGAGGAGGCTGAGCTGGCCCGCCCCGATCTCCCCAAGGGCACTTCTGTGGGGCTGTGGCTGAGGGTGGGATTTAAAGTTGGGCACACATTGCTTTTTCATGTTCACTGAAGACAGAGTGACCTTTTTGTTTGCCATGGGGTCTATCCTTTCTGACTCCCACCCTTGTGAAGAGATCAAGTGACAGGTGATTCTATATTAATGGGACCAGTGGGATCAAAATCCCCACACCACTTCATTAGGAAAAGTATCCAGCATTGAAATACTATTTAAAAGATGTAATAACTAGGGCGGAGCCATAATACAGTGGTTAGGGCACTTGCTTTGTAAGCAACTGACCCAGGTTCGATCCCTGGCATCCCATATGGTCCTCTGAGCCTCCCAGGAGTGATTTCTGGACAGAAAACTAGGTGTAAGGCCCTAAAATGAAACCAAAAAAATGCAATGGCTGTTTTAAAACTATTTAATAACCTTTTGAAGTCGGAAATGGAAGTTGGATGTGTAGAAAACATGTTGTGGGAGAGGGAGGAACTGTAAAAAGTATTTGGCCTATAAACCCATAAGTGAGATTCCTGGGCCCTGTGCTCTCGTGCCAGGCAAAGTGTGGCC
This sequence comes from Cryptotis parvus, assembly GCA_021461705.1. Classification (NCBI taxonomy): domain Eukaryota; kingdom Metazoa; phylum Chordata; class Mammalia; order Eulipotyphla; family Soricidae; genus Cryptotis; species Cryptotis parvus. Next base: position 19,358 of record JAJIBD010014978.1, read on the forward strand.
CGCTGGCTGCTTCCTGCTTGCAGAGGGGCAGAAGAATCTGACCGGGCCTTCCTGAAAGGAGTCTGAATGATGCGTCACTGGTGAGGTTGGCAGCTCACTGGGGAGCCCACAAAAGGGGTCCAACAGAGGGTGTTCACACTTATTTCAAACCAGAAACTGCGCCCCTTCCAGCCTCCCCTCTCCCTCAAGCAGTGGATTTGGTCTAGTTTTTAGGAAAGGAGAAATGTTTTCACTTTCCCTCTTTTTTCTTAATACTCAGATAAGATCCAAACTTAAAGGGGGCCTGGCCTGTCTAGGCGGCAGGCTGGGGTGGGGAGTAGAAGGCAGCTGGGAACACTGGTGAAGGGAAGAGGACCCTGGTGGTAGGATCAGTGAGGGAACATTGTGTGTCTAAACCCAACTGCAGGGGCCGGAGCGGTAGTCCAGCGGGGGGGGCGTTTGCCTTGCATGCAGCCGACCGGGTTCGATCCCGGCATCCCATATGGTCCCCGAGCACTGCCAGGAGTAATTCCTGAGTGCAAAGCCAGGAGTAACCCCTGAGCGTCGCCGGGTGTGACCCAAAAAGCAAAAAAAAAAAAAAAAAAAAAAGTAATTCCTGAGTGCAGAGCCAGGAGTAACCTCTGAGCATTGCCAGGTGTGACTCAAAAAGCAAAAAATTAATTAATACATGAATAAATTAATAAATAAGCACAACTGCAGAGAACTTTGTGAATCACGGTGCTCTCATAAAAATACAATTTGGGTAAAAATGTCCAGAGTGCTCTCTGTGGGGAGGGCAAGGCGGTGAGTAGCAGCCAGGGAGAGAAGCCAAGCCCGGGAAGACAAGCTGTGCTCTTCGACTGCCTCTTGTTCCGGAGACCAGTTCTGGAGCCTCCCATGCGGCATGCGTGAGCTCCGTCACTGAGCTTCATCCCAGCCAGCGCTGAATTTGGGGGCCCAGATTGGAATTCAGGCCACACCCAGCAGTGCTTTGGGTCACTTAGGAATTGAGCACTGTCAGCCACAAGCAAGACCAGAGCTTCAACCCATGTGTGATCTCTACAGCTCTGATATCGTGGGTTTTTTTTTTTTTTTCTTTTGGGTCAAACCCAGTGATGCTGAGGTTACTCCTGTTTCTGCACTCAGGAATTACTCCTAGCGGTGCTCAGGGGACCATATGGGATACCAGGATTGAACCCGGACCGGCCGCGTGCAAGGCAAACACCCTCCCTGCTTTGCTATTGTTCAGGCTCCCCAGTGTCGAATTTTTCACATGGCCCTAAAGTGCAGCTCTGGGTCTCAGTCTCTGACATCTCTCCCGTGATCACCAGACCCCGGTGGGAAACGCCGTTAGGAGATGGTCGTAGGACAGGGCAGAGAGTGTTTGGGGAGATCATTCGTGAGTATGTGGTGAGGGAACTTGCACTAGGTAGGTAAGCAACACCTGTCAGCGTTGGAGTTTAGAGAATGACTTAGCACTGTAAGAGCAGAGAGGAAGAAAGCTTGTCTGTGGGACCTGTCTGGAAAGCAGCCGAGAGCCAGGAGCATTACGGCACCCAGCAGCTGGGCCCAGTGAGCTGCGTGCCCTCTGTGACAGCTTTGACACCTTGCCGTCTTTGTGACACTGATAAACCATGCCACTAGGTCTAACCTGGTCTAACCTGTTTCCCACCAGCTGTCAGTGCTCAGCCAGACCTTTGGCCTCTGTCAAGCTGCACTTGGACTCAGCTCATCCCCTACAGCAACTCTTGCTCTGGAGAGTTGGCCTGGACTCTCAGACGAGCTGCTTCTTCCAGTAGGTTTTAGTAAAGTGCCACCTAAAGACTCGGCATGGTACTGTGCTCGGAGACACTTTTCAGTTTCTTTATTAAAAAAAAAAAAAGCCAGTTATAGGATTTGTTCAAGAAGAGAAGAACAAGCAATAGTACAACAGGTAGAGCTTTGGCTTTGTATATGGCTGACTTGGGTCCAATCCCCAGCATCTCATATGGTCTTCCAAGCACTGCCAGGAGTAATTATTAAGTGCAAAGCCAGAAGTAACCCCTGAGCATCCAAAAATACGAGAGAGAGAGAGAGAGAGAGAGAGAGAGAGAGAGAGAGAGAGAGAGAGAGAAGTAAGTTTGGGGCAGAAAGAGTTCAGAGCTTAAGGATGCTTGCCCTGCCGATGCTCACCTGGGTTTCGTCTTCACTGTGGTCTCCCCAAGCCCCCCAAGAGTGATTCCCTAAGCACAGAATCAGTAGTAAGCCTTGATCAGTGCCCCCCAAAAAAGAAAAGAATAAATTGGGGGAAAAGACAAATGATAGCAAACAACTTACATATAATAAATGATTTTTAAAAAATCTAGTTTCACTAATAAATGCCCACTGAAACAGAAGTTCTTTTTTTTGCCTTTGATTTTTTTTTCTTTTTTAGGTCACACCTGGCAATGTTCAATCCGTTGCTCCTAGCTCTACATTCAGGAATTACTCCTGGCAGTGCTTAAGGGACCATTTGGGATGCCAGGGGTTGACCCAGGTCAGCCGTGTGTAAGGCAAATGCCTTATCCTCTGTACTATCTCTCTGACCCCCTAGCTTTGAAATTTTTTGAAGATTTAAATCAGTACTCAAATACTGTTAGTGGTATCAGCACCCAGCGGTTTCTGCTGTGACTTTTCTCCTGTACAAATCCTCAAAGTATCAGGGATGGAACTCAGTGAAAGAACCCATGTCTGGCCTTAGGTTCAAAAAAACAGAACACATGGGGCCAGTGGGCAGAGAGTTTGTCTTGCACTTGGCTGACCTGGGTTCGATCCTCAGCATCCCATATGATCGGTCCCTCAAGCACTGCCAGGACTAATTTGCCAGGACTAATTTCCTGAGTGCAGAGCCAGTAGTAACCCCCGGTATCCCATATGGTTCCTCAAGCACCACCAGGTGTAATTCCTTAGTGCAGAGCCGGGAGTAAGCCCTGAGCATCACCAGGTGTGACCCAAAAAGCTAAAAAGAAAAAAACTACTCAAACAAGTGCATGGAAGTATCGGGGAGCTGCTGGGGTCCCCAACCATACCAGGACACAAGTTCTCTTTTATCTCCGACACTGCTGGGGAATGGATGAAAACTCACAAGTCCAGCGCAATTCCATAATGGCTTTTAATAATACCAAAGCTCTACCAACGCAATCCAGTATAATGGAAGACCTTAGAGACCTTAGCTCTGGTCAGAACTTAGACCATACATGAGGGCCCAACTCTCCTACCAAAGAGGGTACCACCAGAGAGAGAGTCCTGCCAAAGAGGGTCCTACCAGAAAGGAGTCCCACCAAAGAGAGGATCTCACCCGAGAGAGAGCACTACCAAAAAAGGGAGAGTACTTCAAGTCAGTCCCGTTCTATGCCCGAAAGTAATCCTAACTTCAGGGAGGAGCTTCTCAACAAAGAACCCTAAACAGCTTCTAGAATGTAGAAGAGTGTAGAAGGGTGGTGCCACACCCTATTACATGTATAAACAAAGGATTACTACATAAGGAAAACTCTTATGTTTTACATAAGAGAGAGACTATCCCTTATGTAAAACACTGGAGGGTGGGGGCTGGTATAAGGTAATACATCTTCATTTCATGGTCTTCATGTAATCTAGATGGTACCCACAAGGTCCTCCTTATTTATTATCTACACTAGGGTGATTCTGAATATCTTGTTCTCCATATACTAAAGGGTCACACTCGCCTGCTTGAGGGAAACTAGTATGATCCTTCTTATAAGCTTAAACGATAGTCCCAACATAGCCAGGGTGGTAGTCTCCTGGTAAATTCTAACTGTCCCACGCTGGGTGCAGTGGGTATAAAGAGGAGCTGTGCCCAATCTAAAAAAACATAGACATCTTAGTAGATATATAATAGTAAGTCAGAAGTTACTCATTCAGAGTTAAGGTGACTTCTGTAACTGCCCCACCCTCCATCACTGTTTACATAGAAGAGAGATCTCTTTAGTATGAACCCTGGCTTAAGAACTTGATCACTTGACATCCCGTTATTTGTCAATTTACTTGAGCGGGCGCCAGTAACGTTCCATTTGACCCTATCATGTGCCAGTGTAGCCCAGTAGCATCTGCTTGCTCCAAGAATACAAAGAGCCTCAAACCGTTCGTTCAGGGTCTTGACGAAAAAGTCTGATCATCTTGTAGATGGGCTGCCATGTGATCTTTTGGCATCCCATGGGATCCAGTCAGTAATGGCTCTAGTCCAGCGGTCGTCTCCAAATCACATTACATGTCCAGCCCATCTGATTTTCGATGCCTTGGCAAGCGAGACAGCGTCCCTGACTCTGGAATAGCGACGGAGGTCAGAACTCCGGATTCCTTCTCTTACTTGAGTGAGACATGATATTCCAAGCATAGCTCTTTCAGTTCCTTTCTGGGAGACCCAAATAGCATTCTCATCCTGCTTTCGTAGGGCCCAGGTCTCTGAGGTGTATGTTAATGCAGGGAGAATGGTGGAGTCGAAGAGATGTGCCCGGAGCCAGAGGTTCTTTGTCCTTTTAGCTATTTCTTCGATGCTTCAATGAAGGCATCCATGCCGCTCTCTTCCTCCTGCGCAGCTCAGGTTTTAGGTCGTTCATGTTGATTTCTCGACCTAGGTACACATAACTGCTGCATTCAGAGATGTTTGTTCCATTGAGAGTGAATGGGATCTCTGGAACTAGTTCATTCTTCATGAACAAGTTTTGTTGAGGTTCAGCTGTAGACCTATCTTTCCACATTCTCGGTCAAAGTCACCCAGCATTTGGGCTGCTTGGCTAATGTTTGGTGTTATTAGAACAATGTCATCAGCGAAGTGGAAGTGGTGTAGTTGCTGACCATCTATCTTCACTCCCATTCCTTCCCATTCTAATTGTCGTATGACGTTTTCGAGGGTGGCACTGAAGAGTTTCAGTGAAATGGTATCACCCTGCCAAACCCCCTCTTTTGACATCAGTAATCACTTCCTTGTAGAATGGTGAGGTATTGGTGGTGAATCTGGCTTAAGAACATATAAATAGATTAAGCTGGGTGGATAAAATAGCAAAAGCTCCCAAGCTAGCTAGGCCTGTCATCCAACACAGAAGGACAGAGAACACAGTGTTCAAACTCTTGCCTTGCTTGCAGCCAACCTGGGTTTGATCCCCAGCACACCATTTGGTCACCCGACCGCACCAGGAATGATCCGTGAGCATAGATTAGAGCAGGAATAAACTCTGAGCACTGCAGGGTCCATTGCTGATAAACCATAGTACACATGTACACTATTGTATGTGTACACTACAATACAGGGCAGCTGTTGAAAAGAAAGAGGGGGCGGAGCCATGGCACAGCGGGTAGGGTGTTTGCCTTGCAGGTGGCTGACCCTGGTTCCATCCCGGCATCCCATATGGTCTCCCAAGCACCGCCAGGTGTAATTCCTGAGTGCAGAGCCAGCGTCGCCCGGCATGACCGACCCAAAAAGCAAAGGAAGGAAGGAAGGAAGGAAGGGAGGGAGGGAGGGGGGGGGGAGGGAGGGCGGGAAAGAAAAGGAGATGCAGGAAGGAGATAATACAGCAAGTTAGGTGCTTGCTTTGTATGCAGCTGGCCTGGGTTCAACCAGAAGTTATCCCTGAAGAGCAGAACCAGAGTGAGCCCTAAGCACTGCCCTAAGCAAGAAAAGAAAAGGAGAGAGAGTGAAGTAGGGTCGGAGTGATAGCTCAGCAGGTAGGGCATTTGTCTTGTGCATGGCCGACTGGGTTTGATCCCCTGGGATCCCATATGGTCCCCTAAGCTCACCAGAAGTAACTCCTCAGCATCGCTGGGTATGACCCATAAAACGAAAGGATTAAGTAGGCCTATCAATGTCCTACAAAGAAAGGTGTTAGTTGGTACTGATTACATTTAAAAAATTAAGCAGCAGGCAGAGAGCAGGAATGGGCTAAGGTACTGGCAGCATGCATTTGCGGTTATGACTATGGTTTCAGTCCCAGCACCACCTAAAAATACGTTTGGTCTTGGGTTTGGTTTCTTTGTTTGGTCTTAGTTTTGGGGCCGTGCCCGGAGATACTGAGGGTTTACTCCTAGATGCCAGGATCGAACTTGGGTCGGCTGCATGCCAGGCAAGTGCCCTACACACTGTACTATTGCCCAATCTGAAATATTATGTCTTTGATCTCAGAAAAGGTAATAATAGCCATGGATTTCAGAGTACTGTGTTAAAGATGTTGTCTGACTTGAGTCATTTTATAATCAGGTGAATTATTTGTTTCATATCTAAGTTATTCTGGTGACATTGACCAGTTTTGATTCTGTCTTAAGAGGAATGCGGCTGCTCACGGCTTCCATTCTCTGGCAGATGAACTTCCAGCCAGCCCTGATGACTCGGATAACAGTGTGTCAGAGAGTCTGGATGAATTTGACTACTCAGTGGCTGAGATCAGCCGCTCGTTCCGTTCCCAGCAGGAAATATGTGAGCAACTCAACATCAATCACATGATCCAACGGATCTTCCTCATTACTCTAGACAACAGTGAGTCGGCGCCGGTCTCATTACTCTGCTTGAACTATCTGACTTGCTTTAGCAATGAATGGTTTTATTCCATGGTTAAATGAACCCACTGCTTTCCCTGGAACATAGGATTATGTTGCCTGAAACTTGGGTGTAACCTAAAAACAGTGTTTAGGGGCCGGAGAGGTAGTACAATGGGTAGGCGCGCTTGTGTTACACCCTGCTGACCCAGGTTTAATCCCCAGTACTCCATATGGTCTCCCAAGTCTTGCCAGGAGTGATCCCTGAGCACAGTCAGGAGTCAGCCCTGAGCACTGCAGGATCTGGGCCCTCCCCCAAAAAAAAAATCCCGTGTATAGGCAGAGTTATAACTTCTGTTGCTTGTTTAATACTGACTAGATGACATAGCTGCTTGTGTTTGCTAGTTATTTTTGTTTGTTTTGGGGTGCCTGAGTCCACTCTGACCAGTTCTGTGGACCTGATGGTTCAGTGCTGTGATGGTACTTGGAGGCAATTAAGGCCACGTCCAGTGGCTCTCTGCCTGCCACTTGGTGTTGGGAAGTGAGCTTGCAGAGCATGCTCTTCCTCTCTTTGAGTTATGGGCTATTGTCCTAATTGCCTTTTATTTTGCTGCGTGAGGGTGGGTATTATGGGTTATACATGCTGGTGTTTGGGGGCTGCTTCCAGTTCGGGTTTGGGGTGACACCCAAGAGGACCCAGGGAACAGTAGGTCCCAGGTGTTAAACCAGGGCCAGCAGCATGCCAGGCACTCACCTTACCCCCATACTTCTTGATAGCCTCGGCCTTATTAACTGAAAAGGAAGATGGGAATAGTAAGCAACCTCATTTCCTTCCCAGCTGGAAGCCCCACGAGCCATCAGTCTTTCCGTCTCTGCACCCTATTAGAGTTGACCCTCAGAATCAGTGAGGCCATCTGGGATTCACTCAGCAGGTGTCATGATGCTCGATTTATAACAGAATCCTTGCCCGTTGCGGCCAGGGAGGTGTGGAGAAAGTGAGACATAATCTTTCAGTGCCTCTGCTCTGTGTCTCAGAGTCATCCTGTTGGGTCTGGAGTCAGACGTGGAGTTCAGCATCGATAAGGACATAATTGGGGCTGGGGGATCAGGGGTTCAGGCAGCGGTGGAGGCAGAGGCAGTGCCCATTCTAACTACCTGATAGGGGCCAGAGAGGCGAGGCTGGGAGTTGGCCACTTGCCTTACATGCAGTTCACCTGGGTTTGATCCCCAACACCTACATGTAATCCTCTGAGGCACTTCTGGATGTGACCCTCCGACCCCACTGGCGGGACGGCGCCTAGCTAAACATGTCCTCCAACACCCCACCCCCTCCAAAACCTGAAAACCTGTCTGATGAAAACCATTTCCCAGGTGATCCAAGTTTGAAAAGTGGGAATGGCATCCCCAGCCGCTGTGTATACCTGGAAGAAATGGCAGCTCGACCTGGACCGATCAGGACTGGCTCGATATGAACAATGTGGAGCAGGTGGGGCCACACTGGGGTGGGCAGGGAGGGGCGGGTGCTCAGGGGTGGCTGCCAGCAGTAGGGGAAACACTGGCTTGGTGTCAGACTTGGGCCTTCGGGTGAACTCTGCTCACCTTTCTCCAACCAGGGGCGTGGCTCATGCCCTTTCCTGACCCTGCTGGTTGTGTTCCTCTCTGGGGATCATCTCGAATGGCCTTGTGCCCAAAGTTACCCTCTCTTTAAGACCCAGCTAAAGTGCCAGGTGATTTTTGAAGCTCGACCAGGCATGAGGCATGCTCTCCCTGAGTTCCCAGGGGAACTGCTCGTCATTGTCACCATGGCTCACACTTGAACAGGGTCTAATTAACTAAATAGCCGCACCATCCCCAGCGTGTTTTTTTCTTGTGTTTGTCTTACCTCCCTTAGACTACTGAGATTTCAAGGCGAGACCCTCCCAAGATCATTTCTCTTTTATAGTAAAACATTTTATTAAGGAGGGTTTAGGACGGGGAAGGAGTAGGGAAAGTGAGGGAGAGAGTACACATCTCAAGAGG
>JAJIBD010014979.1:0-17500 GCA_021461705.1 Cryptotis parvus
AATGCTCAATCTAAGTCTTATGGTAAAAGGTTAAGAGGTCTAATTGTACAACCTTTTTTTAAAATTTTTTTTTTTTTTGCAATTACAAAGATATACAATTAAAAAGTTCATATTTGGGTTTTGGTCATACAGTGTTCCAGCACCCATCCCGCCACAAGTGCCCATCTCCCACCACCAACGCCCCCGGTTCCCTCCCTCTCCCCCAGCCCTCCTCCATGGCAGGTTCTTTATTTCTTTCCGCTTTCTCTCTCTTTCTCTTTTCCTTTCCCCTCCAGACTATGGATTATAGAACATACATTAAAGGGTTGTCATGTGTATCCTTTTGCCTCTATTTAATGCTCAGTTCTAGGTTGGCATTAGTACCCTCGACAATTGTTAGCACACTGTTCCATTTTCTGTCTTGCCTAGCCTCTGACTCCCACACGTTTGTGATAATTTCTACCTTTGACAAGACCTCCTGATATAGGTTTCACTTGACCTTGGATATTGGTATCATAATATGTACATATATATTTATGTTATGCAGATAAATGCAGTCATTCTGTATCTGTCTCTCTCCTTCTGGCTAATTTCGCTCAACATAATCTTCTCCATGTCCATCCATTTATAGGCAAATTTTATAATTTCATTTTTCCTAACAGCTGCATAGTATTCCATTGTGTAGATGTACCAAAGCTTTTTATCCAGTCATTGATTTTCGGGCACTCTGGTTGCTTCCAGATTCTGGCTATTGTGAATAGTGCTGCTATGAACATAAAAGTAGGGATGGTTTGGGCCTGTGTCTAACACCATGCACAAAATTCAGATCAAAATGGATTAAAGATCTCAATATCAGACTTGAATCCATAAAGTACATTGAAGAAAATATAGGAAAAACCCTCCACGACATTGAAGCTAAAGGCATCTTCAAAGGTGAAACATCACTAACAAAGCAACTAGAAGAAAACATAAACATATGGGACTACATGAAACTAAAAAGCTTCTGCACCTCAAAAGAAACAGTGACTAAGATACAAAAGCAGTCCACAGAATGGGAAAGAATATTCACCCAATACCCATCTGATAAGGGGTTAATATCCAGGATATATCAGGCACTGGTAGAACTTTACAAGAAGAAAACAAACAACCCCATCAAAAAATGGGGAGAAGAAATGAACAGAAACTTCAGCAAGGGAAGAAATTCGAATGGCCAAAAAACATATAAAAAATGCTCATCATCACTAATCATCAGAGAGATGCAAATAAAAACAACAATGAGATACCACTTTACACCACAGGGACTGGCACATATTCAAAAGAGCAAGAACAACAAGTGCTGGCGTGGATGTGGGGAAAAGGGGACACTCATCCGTTGTTGGTGGGAATGCCGGCTGGTACAGCCTTTTTGTAAAACAATGTGGACATTCCTCCAATTGAACTCCCATTTGACCCAGCCATACCACTCCTGGGAATCTATCTGGGAAATCAAAAATACGCAGTGTACAACCTTTTTAAGGGTTCCTGATCCCTGAAATTCTCTCAGCTCCAGAACCAGAACCAGAACTGTTTAGAAAGGGTGGGAGCAAAAGCCAGAATCAGGAAAAATATAAGAACTTTGTGAGATAGTGCAGTGCTTTACCTTATAAGCCTTAGTCAAATACTAATGAGAAATTAGGCTGTTTTGAAAATAACTAAGGTACAAGAACTATTGCAATTAAGTCAAAGAAGGTCCTTGTTTCATGAAAAACTAGTACTTTAAATGTTTTCTTATATTGGTATTTCTAAAGGTACATATTTGTTTTATTACTGCAATGGACTATTAGAATATCTGGTCTAGAAATATTCTGAGTTGAAATTATTGTGGTACATAAAAACAGGTTCAAGAAGTAATGGTTTAGGGGCCGGAGTGATAGCACAGAGGGTAGGGCATTTGCCTTTGCACACAGCCTACCCGGGTTCAATCCCGGCATCCCATATGATCCCTCGAAGCACCGCCAGGAGTAATTCCTGAGCGAAGAGCCAGGAGTAACCCCTGAGCATTGTCGGGTGTGACCCAAAAAAGCAAATAAAAAAAAAAGTAATGGTTTAGTTTAAAACATGGGATTGTGAAGTTATAAAATTGGTTGCAAAACTTTTTATCCTACCAGTGTTTTATTTGGTCTCTTCAAACTTTTGGTAACTTAAATTTCTAGGGCTACTTAAGAGTTAATAATGGGATAATCTCAGACCTCAGCCTGATAGTCTGAAGCCACAGCATTGTGCCTTGGTAAAAAGTTTTAAAGATATCAGGCTTTCCCTGTGGAATTACAGATCAGCCTCAGGGCCTATGGCTGGAAAAAAAATGCTAGAGGAGATAATAATTAGTAACTTGTTTCAAAATTTGAGAGATCATCCTGTTTTAAATCCAATAAAATAAGGGAAGTTAAACCAGTAGGGTCTGACAATAAGGAATCTAGGTAATGTATTTTAAGTAATAAAGATAATGGGTGAAGATATCTGTGGAAGGAAAGGAATCCTGTTAAAGTGAAGCTGGTTTTGGAATAAAACGAAGGAGATTTACTGGACAGAATGAACGTAAAGGAATGTGTAGAAGGTCTGAGAATGTTGAGTAAAGAAACTATAAAACTCTTATCTGAAGAATTGCTCTAGTACCTTTTTTTAGTGAAATGTATGGAAAAAATATTAAATAGAAGGTATGGACTCCTGTTACAGTGCTCCTAAAAATTGGGAATTAAGGTTTTGAAATGGGATTAAATGAATTATACCTGATATTGTTAAACTGTATGCTTTATTTCTACAGATCTTTATGCTTGAGTAGCTCCAATATTTGTTGCACTTCATTGTGAGTAAAGTGAAATACATGCTTTTTCTCTCTTTGCACCTTCAATACATTTTTGATATTTCATGGCACTGTTGATTTGCATAGATCCAGACAAAAAATCTTTCCTCTCTGCTGCAATAGGGTCTACCCCTCATGCAGACAGGAAAGTCAGTTTTGGGACCCCAAAGCTCTCTTCCAGGGAAAACAGGAGTCAAAGGAATTGGTCTAAATGACAGAATGGGTGGTTATAACAGGTACAGTTGCACTTCCCTACAAACCTCTGGGAGACCCTAGAGACAGGCCACCTCAAGTCACTGTCTGTCTTCCCGCTTCATCATCGATTTGCCCAAGTGGGCCCCAGTAATATCTCCATATGTCCTGTCTCATGCTAGTAGAGCCCAAGGGCATCTGCTTGCTCCAGGAACATTAAGAGCCTCAATCCATTCTGGAATGAGTTCTATAATTGTTACTGGTATTTGGCATATCAAATACAACACGGGTAGCTTGCCAGGCTCTGCTGTGCAGGTAGCATACTCTTGTAGTCATCTCTAAGTCCAGCATTTATTGAAGAACCGCGCAACACCGCAGGGGCTGTGATAGGCTGGTCTGCTGGGTGGAGTTCTGACGGAGAGAGAAGTTCAGATGTGGAAAATGGAGGCCTTCATGGAGTGGGGGGGTCGTCTGGCTTGTTGCAAAGGCTCTGCTGGGGTGGCGGGCCAGGGATAGAAACCGCCATCCCCTGCTGGGCACCTCTTGAGAGGCTGGGCACAGGGAGAGCAAGTAGCAGCTCTGCCCCATGTCTGTGAGTCTCTGGCCCAGCATACCTGAGCCGGATTTTAAAAAAGACTGCTTCAGGGTGGAACTCGATGAGCTCATCGAGTTCTACCCACAATGATACAATATGCAAAAAAAGATAGCACAGCACTCTGTGAAGAACAGTCTTAGCTGGGTGATGCAACTGTTGGGTTCATAGTTGATGACAAACATCATCTGTGTTGTTTTTGCGTGCAGCTTTAAGTGATTAGATCGGACAAAATCCTTGCCACCCTCAACACAGAGGTACGGACGTTCTCCGGTGTGTTTTCTCTTGTGTCTGTTGAGTTCATCAGAATGGGGGGAATTTCCACATGCAGCCCCTCCACATCTCAAACGTAAGGCTTGTCTCCAGTGTGGAGGCATTCATGGATCCGCAACAGCGATGATTTCCAGTCCTACCTTGAGGGGTGGATCCACAATCCTGTTGCGATGATTTCCAGTCCTTACTTGAGGTGGATTGTGGATCCACTATTCTGTGAATAGTGATTGCAATAAATATAGTGTTTCTGCTGTGTATATTTTGGGTCTCCAGGGCACATTCCCAGGAATGGTACTTTTGGGTCAAATGGAAGCACAATATCAAGTTTTTGGAGGAATGTCCATATTGTTATCCAAAAGGGCTGGAGCGGTTGGCATTCCCAACAACATTAGATGAGAGACCCTTTGTCTTTGCTTCTCCCTTTGATGTAGGTGGGTCCCACGGGTGACTTCTGTGAGGCAGGAATGGGAGAGAGATGGTCACTTTCTTCCCAGCCACCTCTGCCACTGGGACTGCTGGGCAAGCTAAGGACTGATAAAAGGCAAGTCAGTCCTAGGCCTTATCCAGTGTTTCCTCAGAGTTGTCTTCCCTCCCAGAAAAAGAATTTTCAAGAGTAGACAAGCAGTGAAGTAAAACATTTTATTATGGAGGTTAAGGAGGGAAGGAGGAGGGAAAGTGAGAGAGAGAGTACACATCTCAAGAGGCGAGATGCCGGGTGACACGTGGTCTGGCACCACATGTGCTCCGGCAATGTGGGCTCAAGCAGCATACGTGTGCCCTCCCTTTGGTACTGTTTTTATAGAATTCTTCCCAAGCTACTCCCATAAGGGGCTTCAACCTAGCTTAAAGTCCATTGCTAGGGCCATTGCCAAGGGGAGTAGATTTTGGAAGTGGTCTTCTTTGAAAATCTCCTTTTCTTGACCTCTTTTCCTGCTGGATCTTCTGCCCTGGAATGTAACCAGATTAAGGGCTGGGCAGAGACAGGTTGATCCAGCTTCCTCAAGGTCTATTGAAGACGAAGGTCTTATTGGGTCTTGGTTCCTGGTTCCAAAGAGTGACTCTGGACAGCCTTAGGGCGAAGAGTCATTGCCATGGGGGACCCCCACCTCCTGTCTTCCTGCCTATATCTCCTTCACCCAATCAAGGGGAATTACTCTCTTATTTCCGAAGGTTCATAGTTCTGCTTCTGTAGATGTGATGACAGTTTTCTAAGGTAAATTTTCTCAGTCAGAACCCTCCCCTGGTGTTGTGCTCAAGTCAGTTTTATTTCTCTCTTTATTGATTCCACAGAAGTTTTCACAGAACTATTTATTTTTACTCTCCTGGCCCCATCCATTTTTGCATTTTGATTTTTAATAGATACTATGGTACACTCACAATTCATGATCACACTTGCATCCCACATGTGAGAGCATACAATCAACATGGATCTGTCTCTCTCTGACTAATGTCACTCAGGATTATTGTCTTCAGGTCCCTCTCTAAAGCAACAAATTTTATAGCCTGATCTTTTCATTATAGCCAAGTAGACTATGCTTGTGACTATATACCATAGTTCTTTATCCACTTCTATTCTTGGGTACTTGTGTTGTTTCCAGATTTTGACTCTTCTAGATAATGTTGCAAAGAACATAGGGATGCAAATGTGGTTTTCTTTTCATTTTGTTTTTAAGCCTATAGGGTATATTCCAAGAAGTGCAGTTTCTAGGTCATATGGAAGCTTAATGGTTTCCCAAGAGAATGAACCAATTGACATTACTACCAGCAGTGAATCAAAGTCCCTTTCTCTGCATCAATGCCAGCAGTGCTTCTTTTTTCCCCCTTTTTTTGGTTGTTGGGTTTTGGGCCACAGGTGTAGTGCTTAGGGTGACTCCTGACTATAACTCAGGAATTACTCCTGGCTGCACTTGGGGCACCATCTAAGGTGTCAGAGATTAAGCCTCATCTGCTATGTGCAAGGCAAATGCCCTACCCACTATACTCTTTCTTCAGGCTCCCTTATTGATTTTTTTAAATTTTATTTTATCACCCCATTGACAATACAACATATCCCTTATTCTTTATATGTGCCATTCTTTATGGTGTGAGATGATTGGTTAGATTGGTTGATGGTTTGATTTGCATCACCTTAATGATTAGCAATGTAGAACAATTTTCATGTGCCTTTTGGCCATTTGTATGTCTTCACAGGAAGTTTCTGTTCATCTCTTCACCCCATTCTTGAAGGGGTTGGTCTTTTTTCTTCTATGTTCTTCCAGTGACTTTACTATCTTTGATATTGACCCCTTATAAGATGAGTGGTGAGCAAATAATTTCTACCTTGACAGGTCTGTCTTTGTACATGGACCCACATACCCTTTGAGGTATAGAAGCTTCTTAATTTAATATAGTCCTATTTTTTTACCCTTTGCTTCCACTTGCATGATCAGTAATGTTGTATTTTTTGATGATGCCTTTATTTACTATGTCATGGAGAGTTCTGCCTTTGTTTTTCTTTAATCACGTTATGAACTCAGGTCAAATATCAGTTTTACAAACTTTTTAATTTGAATTTTGTGAATGGATTAGATAGAAGTCAGTTGTTTTTTGGCATGGAGCTGACAAGTTTTCCCAACACCACTTGATTAAGAGGCTTCCTTGCTCCACTTTATGACTTTTACTCCTTAATCAAAGATTACCTGATAATATGTCTGAGTTTGTCTTAGTATATTCAACTCCTATTCATTGATCTGAGGGACTGTCTTTAGTTCACTACCATGATGATTTAATGACCACTCTCAATAATACAATTTGAAGTTGAGGAACAAAATGCTTTCAATATTCTTTCGCCCAAGGTTTGCTTCAGCTATTCAATAGGGGCGTGAGAGCAGGGCTAATATGAATTTCAGGAGTGTTTAATATAGCAGGCAAGGAAATTAGTAGGCATAAGTCCATGTCTTTTCTATATGCAAATAATGAAAGAGAAGAGACAAATATTTTTAAAAAATCCCACTCCCAATTTTGTATCAGAATATCAAATACCTTGGAATCAGCTTAACTAAAGAGGTGAAAAACCTATACAAAAGAAACTACAAAACACTACTTCTGGAAATGAAAGAGGACAGAGGAAATGAAAACACATCTCCAGCTCATGAATTGGAAAGATTAGTATCATGAAGATGACAATACTCCCAAAGCATTATACAGAGTCAATGCTGTTTCTATAAGAATATATAGAACAGCTGTTAGGAAAAATGAAGTTATAAAATTTGCCTATAAATGGATGGACATGGAGAAGATTATGTTGAGCGAAATTAGCCAGGAGAGACAGATACAGAATGACTGCATTTATTTGCATAACATAAATATATATGTACATATTATGATACCAATATCCAAGGTCAAGTGAAACATATATCAGGAGATCTTGTCAAAGGTAGAAATTATCACAAACGTGTGGGAGTCAGAGAGAGGCTAGGTAAGACAGAAAATGGAACAGTGTGCTAACAATTGTCAAGGGTACTAATGCCAACCTAGAACTGAGCATTAGAGGCAAAAAGATACACATGACAACCCTTTAATGTATGTTCTGTAATCCATAGTCTGGAGGGGAAGGAAAAGAGAAAGAGAGAGAAAGGGAAAGAAATAAAAGAACCTGCCATGGAGGAGGGCTGGGGGTGGGGGGAGAGGGAACCGGGGACGTTGGTGGTGGGAGATGGGCACTGGTGGAGGGATAGGTGCTGGAACACTGTATGACCAAAACCCAAATATGAACTTTTAAATTGTATATCTTTGTAATTGTAAAAATAAAAAAATTAAAAAAATTAAAAAGGGGGAAAAAGAATATATAGAACACTTTCAAAGCAATATACCAGTTGTGTAATATTTCTTAAGTTATTCATTACTAGCATTTTCTTTTTGTTTTTATTGGTTTATTTTTATTGCTAATAAGTATCCCGATTTATGAAGAAGGAATGATTTGTTTATCATTCACTGTTTGATTGTTTCCTGCTTGGGAGTGCTTAAGTAAGAAGAAATTGCATGCAGATATTTCTGAGAATATGGTTAGTTTTGTGGGTGAGCTACGTTCTAGAATGTGTTATTTTGCAAATATATATTTAACTTCTAAGAAACTGCCCAACTTCTTTCTGATTTACTTTTAATATTATATATTCCCATAGGCAATGGATCAGCAGGCCTTCTCATTCAAACATAACTATAATAGTTATGCTGACAGTACAAAATATAAATGTTAGCCCATTTTATACACAAAGACAACATACCTGAGAACTAGTTTACACATCTCAGTTGCCCAAGTGCAGGACTTAGAATTGAGTATATAGAAAGGAGATAGGGGAGGTGACTTCTCATCAGTGAAGAGAAACAAACACACTGGAGGAAGGTACAGCATCAAAGCATTCTATGTATGAAGTGTTTTCCATTAATAGTATTATAAATAAAAATGCTTTAAAAATAGCTTGTTTTATTTATTTTAAACTACTTTAATATTTAAATTTCTATTCATCAGGACTTCTTTTGTGAACTTTATAATTCTGAGACACCTAAATAACTTGAGTAAAAACAACATTGAATCTTTTTGCCCATTGAGAATATAACATTTTTCATGAGTAAATAATGAAACACACACACAAACATACGCACACATAGACTAACAGGACTAGACTATAGATTTCCTTCACAAAATAATACATGTTATTATATCACCTGAACTAGTTCCTGAGGCCCCATTCACTCTCAATGGAACAAACATCTCTGAATGCAGCAATTATGTGTACCTAGGTCGAGAAATCAACATGATGAACGACCTAAAACCTGAGCTGCGCAGGAGGAAGAGAGCGGCATGGAATGCCTTCAAAGGCATCGAAGAAATAGCTAAAAGGACAAAAGAACCTCCGGCTCCAGGCACATCTCTTTGACTCCACTGTTCTCCCTGCATTAACAAAGCCTCAGAGACCTGGGCCCTACGAAAAGCAGAATGAGAATGCTATTCGGGTCTCCCAGAGAGGAATCGAAAGAGCTATGCTTGGAATATCACGCCTCACTCAAGTGAGAGAAGGAATCCGGAGTTCTGACCTCCGTTGCTATTCCAGAATCAGGGATGCTGTCTCGTTTGCCAAGGCATAGAAAATCAGATGGGCTGGACATGTAATGCGATTTGGAGACAACCGCTGGACTAGAGCCATTACCGACTGGCTCCCCACGGGATGTCAAAAGATCACGTGGCCGCCCACCTACAAGATGGTCAGACTTCCTTGTCAAGACCCTGAAGGAATGGTTTGAGGCTCTTCATATTCCTGAATCAACCAGATGCCATTGGGCTACATTGGCACGTGATAGGGTCCAATGGAAATGTTACTGGTGCCCGCTAGAGCAAATCGATGAATAACGGGATTCAAGTGATCAAGTGAAGTGATTATATCACCAGGAGGGAAGGCGAGTTCTAGCCCTGGCCTGCCATCCCAATAGAGCCTCGCAAGAAGCCGAGGAACCCCCACACCATGAGGGCTGCCATTTTCAACATCCAGACTACACAGCTCGTCTGAGCTCTTCCCAAGAGATAAGCCAATCTCTCCAGTAAATGCACGTACTGAGAGCCTACTACCGAGAGTATACCACCCACATGGCAGAGCCTGGCAAGCTACCTGTGTCATATTTGATATGTCAAAAACCAGTAACAATAATAGACCTCATCCCCATAATCTGAACGAAAGGTTTGAGGTTCCTGGTGCAAGCAGATACCCTTGGACTACACTAGCATGCGATAGGAAGTATGGAGGTGTTATTGATGCCCACTCAAGAAAATGAATGAACAACGAGAAGACAAGTGATACAAGTGATATATCTAAGAAAAATAATTAAGAATTTATGACTTTTTCTTTGTGTGTGTGTGTGTGTGTATGTGTGTGTGTGTGTGTAAGTGTTGCAGGACTCCTTTAAGGGCCGCTGCATTAGCACACTAAAGGGCCTAGGGTGAGGTGCAGGGAGGGATTATCTAAGGACATTTAACACTCCCTGCTTTCCATAACAATGGGAGGAAGGTCTGAGTTGAAGGGATATAAACTAGCCGGTTTTCACTCGCGCGCTTCTTTGGGGGCTGTGCTTGCTGTGAGCAGTCGCCCTGCTTGGAAGTGTTCTTCTCCCTCTCCCAAAGCCTTTGCACATGGTGGTCGCCATCTTGGCCTACACGTGGCTGGGGTTCTAGCCTGGAATCCTAAGCATCGGGTTTTTCCTTTTTGCTGATTTGTATGCCTGAACCTGTGATAAGTAAAGTCTTTTAAAACCTCATCGGATCCCTGAGTGCTCATCCATTCCTCGCCGGCTTCGGAGGTAGAAGGGAACTTCGCTTCCCGGCACTGTCGGGGACCCCGGCGGAGCGCCCCGACATTTGGCGTCCCTGGGTGGGCTCGAACCACCAACCTTTCAGTTAACAGCCGAACGCGCTAGCCAATTGCGCCACAGAGCCCTGGGGCTGGCCCCCTACCCAGTTTCCCGCATTAGGGGGAGGCATAGATGTTATTTGAGCCTCGCGGAGCTTGTGGAACCTGGGAGGGGGCCCATGTAACATTTCCTATAAAGGGATTATTAGAATGTTGCCCTGTATTGATAATCCAGCTGAATCCAGGGGCACTCTCCTTCATTCCACCTGCCCAATATCCTCCGAATCAGAATCCACAGAATTACAGTCAATAAATGCTCTCTGGCCTACCCCATCAGGCAGTGGCAGTCTCGACATTCTCTGCCCTAAGACTGTCACAATAGACCCAAGTCAAGACCCCTACATGCTAAAAACAGGGATAAAAGGACCTGCTCCCCAGGTAGTATGGGTTTAATTCAGGGGAGCGATTGGCTGAAATTTAAGGGAATTATGGTGCATTTCGGACTTCTGGATCCTGAATCTCATGGAGAGATAATACTGTCAATATCTGTGCCAACTAAATGGACTTTTAAAAAGGGGAACCACTTGCTAAACTATTATTATTTTTTGAGGATCCGTGTAGTCAGTCCGAACACCCTACAGCTGGTGGCTTAAACAGTACCAACCATTCTGCCAACTTCATTGTTGGTTATGCAGCCACACAGAACCAAGCCCACCAGCCACCTGCTAACTATCTAGTTGGGTACACTGCCAGAATTTCTCAGGCCAAGCGGCCGGTTATACCCATCGAAATTTATAAAAGGAAATTCAAAGGCATGTTGGATACAGGGGCAGACATATCCATAATCTCCACCAAGTATTGGCCCTCTAACTGGGCCCTAAAGAAAGTGTCCCATAGCCTGAGCGGGGTAGGCAATATCTCCCTCCTCTCTTCTCCGACAGAGTGCCAGGTGGCTGCCGTGTATTGGCCCTGAAGGGAATGTAGCCATGGTCCAGCCTTATATAGCCCCTATGCCTTTAACTTTATGGGGTCGAGACATGCTGGAGCAGTGGGGGGCAGTAATCCACATACCTCGTCCAATTCCCGTCGAGCACCAATTCCAGCTCTCCATAATAAGCCTAACACCGGGAGTAACCCTTTTTTAATTGGGGCCGCTGTGGTTAAGCGCCCACTACCTATCCGCATTCAGTGGAAGTCTGACAAACCTATATGGACACCACAGTGGCCCCTCAATACCAAAAAGTTAGAGGCGCTAACAAATCTAGTGGAAGAACAGCTGAAATTAGGACATATTGAGGAAACGTTTTCAGAATGGAATTCTCCTGTTTTTGTAATACAGAAAAAATCAGGCAAATGGCGTTTGCTGATTGACTTAAGGAATGTAAATTCTACTATGGTCCCCATGGGAGCCCTACAACCTGGGCTCCCCTCTCCAGCAGCTATTCCTAAGGATTGGCCGCTAATTATCATAGATTTAAAAGACTGCTTTTACAGCATACCTATCCACCCAGATGATCGGAAAAGGTTTGCATTTTCAGTCCCTTCCATTAATCATAAAGGTCCTTTACGTAGGTTTCAGTGGACAGTATTGCCCCAAGGAATGACTAATTCACCTACGATGTGTCAACACTTTGTTGATGAGGTTTTGCGACCCATTCGTGCTAAATTTCCTGGTGCATACATCATCTACTACATGGATGATATCCTGCTAGCTTGTGATAATTCCAGAGATCTCCAGAATTTATATAATGATGTAATGACAGTTTTACCAGAGGCTGGCTTACAAGTAGCTCCGGAGAAAATCCAGATGCAGCCTCCATATGAATATTTGGGCTATGCTCTTGACCGCACTACAGTGCGTCCTCAAAAGATCTCCATTAGTCAGAAAAGGCTCAAAACCTTGAATGATTTTCAAAAACTGCTGGGGGATATCAACTGGGTGCGCCCCTCCCTTGGTATTCCTAACTGTGAACTCAGTAACCTGTTCCACACCCTTGAAGGTGATCCTGCTTTAAATAGCCCAAGGCAGCTAACTCCTAAAGCTCAGAAGGAATTAGATTTTTTCATGGATCGGCTTCAAAAATCTTACCTCTCCAGATTTAATCCCGGAGAAAAGGTATGGTTCTTGGTCTTCAACACTCCCGAGTCTCCAACTGCTGCTATAGCCCAATTATCTGGACCGTTAGAATGGGTTTACTTACATAACAAGCAGAATCGTACTGCTACACCTTACCTTGAGATGATAGCTAACCTTATAATTAAGGGAAGATCAAGAACCCAAGTATTACTTGGACATGATCCCCATGTGATTGTACTACCTGACCCTAAAAAAAGAAATTGAAGCTGTTTTACCACTCAGTGAAATCCTTCAGAGAGCTTTAGCAGATTTTTCAGGAGAAATATCTTATCATTACCCAGCTGGAAAAACCTGGGAATTTCTGAAAAGGACACCTTTTGTAATTTCCACCATTGTCCGCTCCTCTCCCATTCCTGATGCTCCAGTGTATTATATTGATGGCTCCTCATCAGGAAGGGGTGGAATTACAGGTCCTTCGTTGACCACTACTGTGCATACAAATTATAAATCTGCCCAACAAGTGGAACTCGCCACCCTGATACATTTACTATCCCATGTATCTGGCCCATGTAATGTGGTGAGTGATTCTGCATATGTAGTTGGTTTATTTCCTGGAATTGTCACTGCTTCTTTAAATGCCCATAATCCTATAATTCAGGAGCTGCTCCATAAACTACAAGATCTCCTCCGAAATAGAACATTCCCTATATACATCTCCCACATCCGTTCTCACAGCCGACTCCCGGGCCAATGGTTCGAGGAAACGAAGCAGCAGATCTCTTGGCAGCACCAGTATTTAAATCAGCTGAGGAAGAGCACCAGACTCTACATACAAATGCCCGCCGCCTTCATGTACACCATGGCATCCCATGGAGACAAGCTAGACAAATTGTCCGCAACTGTCCTGTCTGTGCTCCTTTACATTGTACATCTCATGTAGCAGGAGCAAATCCTCGAGGTTTACAGACAAACCAATTGTGGCAGATGGATATAACTCATACTAACTTATTTCCCAACAAACCTTTCCTTCATGTGGTCATCGATACATATTCCCGGTTCATATGGGCTGTTCCTATGACGTCTGAAAGAGCTAAATCTGTTTGTTCATTTTTACTCCAGTGCTTCTCCGTCATGGGTATTCCCCATACCATAAAAACAGATAATGGTCCTGCTTACACCAGCAAAACCTTCAAATCCTTTTGCGAGGAATGGCAGATCAAACATATTACAGGAATTCCATATAATCCACAAGGACAAGGAATAGTTGAACGTGCCCACAGAACACTTAAAACTCAGCTATTAAAGCAACGAAAAACAAGCATGCCTCCAATGGATTCTTTATCTTTAACATTATTTACCTTAAACTTCTTAAATATACCTCAAGGAGATCCCTATACCGCGGCTGAACGTCACTTTCAAGAAGATATGCAAACTCAAAAACAGTCAATTCACCTATCTGGGTGAAAATTGATGATAAATGGATTGCAGGTCACCTCCTCATTCGGGGAAGAGGCTATGCTTTCATTTCTACAGACGATAACCCTGCCAAGAAACTCTGGGTCCCTCTGCGACTTGTTAAGACTAGAATTCTCCAAGAATCAGAAAACAATTAATTCTTTCAATATAAAGTCTTAAATTTTAAATTGCAAGTTGCTGTTTAAACTTCCTGGATTGGTTCCTTTTAATAATGATCTTGTTTTGCAGTCTGTGATCATGGTTCATGTCTAATATCTTGCCTTACAGCCTAAATATTTTCTTTCTTACAAAAAAAAAAGGTGGAAAATGGGTGGACTCTGATCACAGTGCTCATTACAAAAATGTTTGCTAAATCAATAAAAAAATTGTTTTTCTAATGATTCTGTTCACAGGATGAGATATTCGAATCCAGTAAACCTGCGCTACAGTGCTCAATACTCCGAGACTCCTAAAACAGTGCTCGCTAAAAATTTAATAATTTGCAAAACTAATTTTTCCCAATGCTCTATTCACAGGAAAAGACACTTTCTCACCATCATTTGCCGGCTTTATATTTATGAAGCGCTTGACTCGTTACCATTTATCACCCTAAATGGGTCACATATACAGCTGTAAGATATTGATCGATCAAATGTATGTGTGCGTGTGTGTGCATGTGGTGGCCACCATTATGTTTGTGATTAATGTTGTGTCTATGTTATGTCTCAACTACTACCTTCTCAATTTCTGACCACTACAAACCTCTATTACATTCATCAACTCCACTGCTGATCCACTAGATTTATCAATTTTAAAATCATCAATTCTCATACTTATTTCCCTGCTCCACCCATGTTGGAGCTTCTTTATATTCTTCTCTCCATCCCAGACTTGGATCCCTACAAAGCCTTAAAATCTCTACTTGTGATTAACCTCGAAAAGTGTTTTTGTCTCGCCTAAGCTACAGGTACAGTTACCGGTGCCAATGTTCCCTTGCTGAAGAAGCCCTGCAAGACGCCCACACCGATGTTCCAGACACCTGCTCCAGCGCTCAAGACTCCTGTTCCAGAGTTCAAGATATCACACCGATGTTCCGGACACCTGCTCCAGCGCTCAAGACTCCTGTTCCAGAGTTCAAGATATCACACCGATGTTCCCGACACCTGTTCCAGCACTCAAGACTCCTGTTCCAGAATTCGAGATACTTGTTCCAGTGTTCATGAGACCCGATCCAGTGTTCCTGACAATTCAACGAGTTCCTGATCGCTGCTCTCCAGAGACTCATACTCATATGATCACCGCTATTGCTGTTCCAGAAGTAGCCCCACAGACTTTACACAAAATATAGCAAATTGACTCTCACAAATTATGGACAGTGCAAACGATAGTCCGTTATAATCAGACAGCTAAAAACACTTTGTCTTGAACTTTGCTTTGGGTCCAAAAAACAAGTTAGGATCCTAAAGTAACATGTATTATCATTTTGTAATTCGAATTGTTTTTTCTTATCTTAATTTTCTGTACATTACTAAATATTTCTTACCTTTTCAATTTTTATTAGTAAACTAATCAGGGGGAGTTGTTGCAGGACTCCTTTAAGGGCCGCTGCATTAGCACACTAAAGGGCCTAGGTGAGGTGCAGGGAGGGATTATCTAAGGACATTTAACACTCCCTGCTTTCCATAACAATGGGAGGAAGGTCTGAGTTGAAGGGATATAAACTAGCCGGTTTTCACTCTCGCGCTTCTTTGGGGGCTGTGCTTGCTGTGAGCAGTCGCCCTGCTTGGAAGTGTTCTTCTCCCTCTCCCAAAGCCTTTGCACGTGGTGGTCGCCATCTTGGCCTACACGTGGCTGGGGTTCTAGCCTGGAATCCTAAGCATCGGGTTTTTCCTTTTTGCTGATTTGTATGCCTGAACCTGTGATAAGTAAAGTCTTTTAAAACCTCATCGGATCCCTGAGTGCTCATCCATTCCTCGCCCGGCTTCGGAGGTAGAAGGGAACTCGCTTCCCGGCACTGTCGGGGACCCCGGCGGAGCGCCCCGACATGTAAGGGAGACAATCATCTAATAAAAGGAGAGTCAAGTGAGACTTGAGTCAAAATCTATCTGAAAGAGACCACATCAGGCCAACAATTTCCTACTGGTTACAACAAAACATTTTTAGTTTTCAGCAATTTGTCTTGTGTGTGCACCAAGAAACTTCATATTTATATTCTCAAATAGTAATGCTGAAGTCTCCAATTGTTTTTGATAAGCATCACAACAGTGTTTCTTTAAGTCTCATTGACAATATATGGAAACCAGAAAAAATGAGAAATTATGGTACACAGAAATGTTTGCTGTAAGATAATGATAGGAAGCGTTGCAGGCAGTTGGGTAGGGGGCTCCTGTAATCAACCTTTGATAAATAATAAAATTTAAGAAGAAATTGTCCAACCTAACATAGCCCAAGGGAATGAAGACAATTTTTTTTTTTTTTTAAAAAATCCTGGGCTTTGCAGATGAGAACCTGAGGCAGTCAGATGCAGAAATCTAAGACCCCATGCAGAGAAGTGTAAAATACTCAGAAAAAGAAAAGCTACAGAAAAATCTATGAGGTTATGAAAAGACCACCAACAGTGCAGGGATGAGATTGTGAGAAGGCCATCAGAAGTGCCACCTGAATCAGCTTCAATGTCCATCAAGAACTCTGGGTGGGGGTGGGGTGAACATTGGAAGAACTATATAAAACCCCACAAAGGTCATGAGTGCTCGCTTACTCTTCAAGCCCCCTGCTTTCCTTCAAACACGTATCTCTCTTGCTTTTCTCTGTCTCTCTGCTTGCTTGATCTTTCAATCTCATGTTCATCCTGAATGCATATTCCGTTTTTCTACTGCATTCACATGTTTTTAAGTTGCATTCAATAAAAACTAACTGACTTCACTGTTTGCTTCCTCCTGAAATTCTTTTCTGTGAGTGAAAGCAGTGAACCCTGAACAACTGTATCCAGCCAAATTTCCTTTCCTGCAAAGAGCCTGATTCATGGCTCCCAAGTAATTAGGGGCAGGAATCATCCCCCACACTGCCTGTAGAACAACTGGATTACAGGAGTGTTTGATTATCTCAAGGAGCTGGTGAGACCTAAACCTCTGTGCCACGTAGAAGCATATTGCAGCAGATGTTACTAGTCCTGACCAGTCATTTCCCTGAGTGCAGGGGACCTAGGTTGGTCCATCAGAGATGCAGAGGCACTCGCTTTCCCGACCACATCCTTCATTCTCCACTATACAAGTCATGGATAACACATTGAACACTTAATTTTCTTGATGATAAAATAACAGTATGTCTGACCTAGAGGAATTACGATCATATATCCATTTTTTAAATAAACTTTGAGTTTATCTACTTTTTCAATTTGACTTCCATTTGAATTAACTTCTCCAATTGAACAAGAAAGTCTCTGACTCCTTAAATATAGTCTCTTTGCTCTGAAACTAATTGAACTTCTTTATGCTATTAGCACTAGATATTTATTCATAATAATGCTTCCCAGTGTTTTATGCAAAGCTCATAAAAAGTTTGATATTCTTCTATAGCTTATTTCCTTTTGATTCTTTGGAAATTTTTCCAAATTATATTTATATTTCTTTCCTAAAATATTTATCATTTTGGATTCTGAGATGCAATCAATGGTACTCCCGATGTACTCTAAGCACAGTGCTCAGGGATCTCACCTA
>JAJIBD010014980.1:0-13611 GCA_021461705.1 Cryptotis parvus
GTTTAGAGGGATTTGGGAGGGTCCCGGGGAGTTAGTGGGAGTTTCAAGTCCCTTCTCTCCAGCAACCGGGGGTGGGGCGAAAGCGTCGCCCATTCCGGCCCAAGCAGGGGTGGCGTCCCCCCCAACCCGCACCCAGATGGGGGAGCCTATACTCACCAACTCCATCCTCAGCGCCATGATCTTGTCCCCAGGCCGTGGCCCGTGTCGGGAGCCCCAGGGGGGCGTCAGCCCGGAGGTTCCCGGTTCCCACTCGCCGCGAAGTCCTCGCAGCAGCCCCTCGGGGGTCTTCCTGCCCACCTTGCCCTCCAGGTCTCGCAGGTCAGGCGTCTGGGACTCCGCAGTCGCTTCCATGCGAGCCAATGCCTGGACAGGGCTGGGCAACCAGACTCTGGGGTCCCGCTCTCGGGGTCCTCCGAGCTCCCCGGCGAGTGCTGAGCGGAACCGGTGGCTCGGGAGGGCGGGAGGAGGGCACCGTACGGCTCAGAAAAGCCGCGCAGAGCCGCGAGTATAAATATCCCGAGAGCTGCGCACACAACCTCTAGCCGGGTGCAAGGGGCTCGGCTGTCCTGAAGGGGCACCCAAGAGTACAGCGCCTTCTCCCTGCGTGGACGCTGGGGCTCATCCGCAGCCCCGCACAGCAGGCCCCCAGTAAACGTTTGCTGAATGACAGACCGCCCTCCATCCTTTAGGGATCTGGGCATTGAGGGGACCAGGCGAGAGTGCTACGAAGAGGTGAATGCAGCTCCCAGGAGCAGAAAAGTTGGATGTAAACTGCAGAATTTAACCAGATTTCGACACATACCCCACCCCCTAAACACCCAGTTAGACACTCACTGTATCCCTGTCTTCCCGTTCATCATCAATTTGTTCGAGCGGGCCCCAGTAACATCTCCATATGTCCTGCCTCATACTAGTAGAGCCCAAGGACATCTGCCTAGCTCCAGGAGCCTCAAGCCATTCCATCAGGTCATGGAAATGAGGTCTATAATTGTTGCTGGTATTTGGCATATAAATACGACATGGGTAGCTTGCCAGGCTCTGCCGTGCGGGATGTCACACTGGGTAAATAAATAAGATAAAACTATATAAGAAACACCTTCACTTTCAAATATAAAGATGCAAGTAAGTTAACAGAAGGGAAAGCTGGTGCCCTGTTAGCCACGGGCCCATAGACTCAATACAGGTGAAGGCACGTACACAGCTGCTTCAGCTCCCCTGGTTCCATTCTCAGTGTCCGGTGCCCTGAGCACAGAGCAAGGAACAGCTCCTGAGCACCACTGCATGTGGCCCCCAAACTAATATCATATGTTATATATCTCCGTCAAAACAGAGGCTGGGTGCTATTACTACCATCCTATTTTGTTCATTGTCTAGCAGGAATATTACTTGGGGTAAAGAAGACCATTTATTTATTTACGTATTTACTTATTGTTTGTTTATTTTTGTCTTTTTTGGGTCACAGCCGGCGATGCTCAAGGGTTACTCCTGGCTCTGCACTCAGGAATTACTCCTGGGTGCTTGGGGACCAATGGGATGCCGGGGATCCAACCCGGGGAAGAGCGTGCAATGCAAATTCCTAACCCGTTATACTATCACTTTAGCCGGGAATTTAAACTAGAAGAGTAAAAAGAGAAATTCTGGGCAAAAATGAGCAACCAATACTGAACCTAAAGAGATCCACACACGGGCCTGAGCGATAGCCCAGTGGGTAGGGCATTTGCCTTGCGGCTGGCCTGTGCCAGCCTGGGTTTGATCCCGGCATCCCATATGGTCCCCTGAGCACCTCCAGGAGTAATTCTTGAGTGCAGAGCCAGGAGTAACCCCTGAGCATCACTGGGTGTGACCCAAGAAGCAAAAAAAAAAAAAAATGCACTAGCAGAATTCCTGGCTGGGTGGCCGGAGCGATAGCCCAGCGGGTAGGGCATTTGCCTTGCACGCGGCCAGCCTGTGCCGGCCCGGGTTCGATTCCCGATGTCCCATATGGTCCCCCCGAGCACTGCCAACAGTAATTCCTGAGTGCAGAGCCAGGAGTAACCCCTGAGCATTGCCGGGTGTGACCCAAAAAAGCAAAAAAAAAAAAAAAAAAAAAAATTCCTGGCTGGATTTTAGGTTGCTTTCTTTTTTTGGGGGTCTCGGGGGCGGGAGACATACCAGGTGGTGCTCAGGTATCACTCCTGGAGGGCTTTGGGGACCATACAAGGTGCCAGATTTGAAGCCAGTTTAGTCACGTGCAAGGCAACAACCCTACCCATCTTTCAGGGCCCTGTGTCCTAGGTTTTGATCCTTTTTTTTTTTTTTCTCTACAGAACTGTCTCTTTTTTTCTGCATCTAGGATTGATACACAGATCAATGAACTGGTCTAGTCTCAGGACTGACACACAAGTTTTATAAAACCGATCAGCTGGGGCCGAAGCAATAGCCCAGCGGGTAGGGTGTTTGCCTTGCTGGCCGCCCCATGCCGGCCCAGTTCAATCCCGGCATCCCATATGGTCCCCAAGCACCGCCAGGAGTAATTCCTGAGTGCAGAGCCAGGAGAAACCCTGAGCATTGCTGGGTGTGACCCAAAAAGAAAAACAACAACAACAAAAAAAAAACTGATCAGCTGCTGCTTGTGGAAAAATATCAAGTTTCAAAGGTGGGACTATAGGAGCAGAGAGAGAAAGCAGCAGTTAGGCGTTTGCCTTGCATGCGACTGACCTGGGTTCAATCCCTGGCATCCCATATGGTTCCTCTGAGGACAGACTGGAGAGTAACCCTTGAGCATCACTGGGGTGTGACCCAAAAAGCAAAAAAAAAAAAAAAAAAAAAAAAAGGTGGGACCGTAGAGCAAGTTACCTGCTGCCTCCAAATATATCTTTCACAAAAGCCGAATTTCATGGGTGGGATCCCAAAGACAGAATGGAGATCCCTTTTTATTTTCTCACCTCAGTTTTCCTTCCACAATAAAGAAATGTTAGTAAAAGGGAGCAAGTGCCAGAGAGATGAAGAGGTTAAGGCACTTCCCTTACATGCAGCTGCAGCCACAACAGTGCAGCCTGGCATAGGTCCCCTGGCACCTCGCCCAGAGCCAGGAGTGGCCCCTAACTCTCAGAAGTACGGGGAGGGCAAGAGAAGGTAACATGCTCAAGAGAGAAGGCCTACTTCTCCAGAGAGGGAGGAGGGAGCCCCGTGAAATAAAAGGCATCGCACACTCCAGGAGGTAACCTTTATTAGGGTGGTTTGGGCACTCACTTGGTGGTGCTCAGGAACTCAGGGCTCGCTCTGCAGGTGCTGGGGCGGGGTATCTGGCAGGTGCTGGGGCGGGGTATCTGGCAGGTGCTGGGGGGTGGGGTATCTGGCAGGTGCTGGGGGCGGGGTATCTGGCAGGTGCTGGGCGGGGTATCTGGCAGGTGCTGGGGCGGGGTATCTTGCAGGTGTTGGGGGGGGGGGGGTATCTGGCAGGTGCTGGGGCGGGGTATCTGGCAGGTGCTGGGGCGGGGTATCTGGCAGGTGCTGGGGCGGGGGTATCTGGCAGGTGCTGGGGGTGCGGGGTATCTGGCAGGTGCTGGGGGTGGGGGTATCTTGCAGGTGCTGGGGGTGGGGGTATCTTGCAGGTGCTGGGGATGGGGGTATCTTGCAGGTGTTGGGGGGGTGGGGGTATCTGGCAGGTGTTGGGGGTGGGGGTATCTGGCAGGTGCTGGGGGTGGGGGTATCTTGCAGGTGCTGGGGGGGGGGGTATCTTGCAGGTGCTGGGGCGGGGGTATCTTGCAGGTGCTGGGGTATCTTGCAGGTGTTGGGGGTGGGGGTATCTTGCAAGGTGCTGGGGGTGGGGGTATCTTGCAGGTGCTGGGGGTGGGGGTATCTTGCAGGTGCTGGGGGTGAGGTATCTTGCAGGTGCTGGGGGGTGGGGGTATCTTGCAGTGGCAGGAACTGCACCTGGGCCTCCAGCAAGCAAAGCTCAAGCATGAGCCCAGGGCCATCTGCCAGCCCTGGAGACAACACTGAAGGATTTTTTCTTTTTGGGGTCACACCCTGAGATGCTCAGAGGTTGCTCCTGGCTCTTTGCTCAGGAATTACTCCTGGAGGTGTTCGGGAACCATACAGGATGCCGAGTATTGAACCGGGTCGGCCGTGTGCAAGGCAAACACCCTACCCGTTTCTTCTTTTCGGGTTACACTGGCAAAGCTCAGGGGTTGCTCCTGGCTCTGCACTCAGGAATTACTCCTGGTAGTTCTCGAGGGACCATATGGGATGACAGATATGGAACCCAGGTGGGCCGAGAGCAAGGCAAATCCCTCCCCACTGTGCTCTTTCCAACCCCCGAAGGATTCCTTCTTTTCCTGCTCCAACCAATCACTGGTTCTATTCCACTCCCTCCAGGACAAAGTAGCCAGATCTGAGTCACGACCCTGTTTTCCACAAGATTGTGAAATGAACAACTGTGGGAATCTGAAATCAGCCCAACAGGAATTGAGCGCTGGACTCGGAATTTAAATCAGCGAACTCCTGTGGGCTGTGGAGAATGCAAAGAATGTTCCAAATGCCTGAACAAGGAAAGACAGCACGCACTTGATCAGGAATCTTCCTTTAGATTCTGAGAACAGATAGCGGAGGGCATGCATATGTCAAAGCACGGGTCCCCGCGAGATTCACCGTCCACCCGGGAGCCCCCCACGGTGCAGCCGGTCCTTTCTAAAAATAGCTTTCCCAGGTTCCACCCCGCTCCCAGCTAAGCTTCCCGTGGCCGTGCAGGCTCAAGATGGATTTCTAGGATTGTGCGACCACCATCTTCCCACCTGCCAGCTTGCTGCCGAATAAAGTTCTTTCCCTGCCCATCACCTAGCTCTCCCCGGGCTGGCCCGTGCAGCGCGGGCAGCGGGGCCTGACCTCCCCGGCTGCGCCGGGAAGTGCCACTCACGAGGGGCGCGGGGATGCGCGTAGCAGAGCAGCTCCCCGCAGCGGCCCACCCTCCTCCTACTCCTCCCCCGGGGCCGGCCGGCTCGGGGGCCGCGGCGGCCGCGGCAGCAGCCCCAGCCCGGCGCCGTCCCTCAGCCTCAAGCGCCGCCCGCCGCCCTCTCACCCGCGGCGGCGGCGGAAGCGGGGGAGGCGGGCCGGGCCGGCCGGGGCGGGGCGCGAGCGGCATGGAGGAGGCGGCGGCCCGGCGCGCCGGGCTCAGCAGTGCGGGCCCGAGAGGAGCCCGAGCGGGGCACGGGGCCCCTGAGCCGTGAGTGCTTCCGGGCAGGGCTCCCCGGAGGGGTGGCGCGCGGGGGCAGGTCCCCCGGAGTTCTCGGGCGGTCCCCCTGCCCGCGCCCTGGAAGGAGAAGCGCGGGGCCAGATCGGAGGGGCTGAGGGCAGAGAGGGCTGGAGAATGGGGGGTCTCTGCCCTCTGCCCACCCTGGGACGGGCGAGGCGGGGACTGGGCTCTGAGAGCGGCTCCTGAGCCCTGAGAGCTCCCCCCTGGGCCCTTCCCCCGCGGCGCCCGGGGCCAGCGCTGCCCGTCCCCATATCTGACCCTCCGAAGGTTCCTTTCGGGACAAGTTGAGCCGCTTTGCCCAGGTCAGGCAGCCCCGGGTGCCGGAGTGGAGTTACTGGGGGCTGCTCTGATCGCCCCAGAAGACAGCCGATATCTGGAGGAACACCTTACCCCATCTTACCCCATGTGACCCTCTGGTCCCCTCAGATTCCTGAAGGCATGGGTTGGCCGGGACAGTGGTGACCCCCACTCCCCTGTCCGGCATGGAGGACTGGAAGCCCGGCCCCCTCGTCAAGCCTTTTGGGGCTAGGAAGAAGCGGAGCTGGTATCTGACCTGGAAGTATAAACTGACTAACCAGAGGGCCTTGAGAAGATTCTGCCAGGTACACGAATGTCCCAGCCTTACCCTGGGCTCCGGGGCCCTGTCGCCCACCACCCCAACCCAGGAAGAGAGAGCTGGTTTCTGGAAGGAACCTCTGTGAATTCCACGCCAGCTAGTGGTACAGGCCCAGAGTTCTGGAATCAGAACCCCAGTACATCCTGCCAGGTTTCAGGGAAGCCTGAAGTCGGATGGAGAAGGCTTTGCTCTGGGGTGCACACACCTCTAGAAGCTAATTATGGGGGGCACCAAGGAACTTAAGGCATCACATTGGGAAATACAGGATTTCTGGGTAAGGCGCACCCTTCTGAGTGAGACCCGTGCAGGGAGTGTCTCCCGAGGAGACGGTTGTGAAGAGACCCTGTCTGGCTGGAGGATGAGAGCTGGACAGAGGGAAGAGGGACGGGTTACAGGTTCTCCTGGCTCTACACTGTACCCAGGGGCCTCCTTGGGAGGGCCCTTAATAACCTGATGGGGATACCTCCCTTTAGCTGTCCCCGTCTGTCCCCTCAGACAGGAGCTGTGCTTTTCCTACTGGTCACCGTCAT
Source organism: Cryptotis parvus (assembly GCA_021461705.1). Classification (NCBI taxonomy): domain Eukaryota; kingdom Metazoa; phylum Chordata; class Mammalia; order Eulipotyphla; family Soricidae; genus Cryptotis; species Cryptotis parvus. Next base: position 6,380 of record JAJIBD010014980.1, read on the forward strand.
TGTCAACATCAAGTTGATCCTAGACACACGCGCGAGCAATCAATGAGGCCAATGACGACCCAGAGCTGGAGCAGAACTATGGTGGGACCAAACTGAGGGTGGGATTGGTGGGGAGCACTGGGGAGGGGTCCCCCTGGTCCCCAAAGACTGAATCGCGGGCAGGCCCTAAGGGGTGAGACTGCTGCAGGGGGTCCCGTAACCTGTGGTGCCCCACAGATGAGGCCCTGAACCACTTGGAGCCCTCTCGCCGCAGAGGCAGCGGTGGCCAGCGGGTCCTGGATGTGGAAGTCTACTCCAGTCGCAGCAAAGTGTATGTGGCAGTGGATGGCACCACGGTGAGTAGACCAGTGACCAGCGTCCTGCCTGTTCAGGGCAGAGTCCGTCTGCGTGGGGAACTGTAGCTTTCTAGCTGTGGAACTTTTTCTGGTGTACTGGGTGCTGGGAATTGAACCCAGAGCCTCATACACGTCAGCGTCTGCTCCACCCCCTAGGCACCATCCTTTGCTCTTCCTCTCTGATTTGGGAGGCTTCTGTTCCTTGTCTGTAAACGATTTCTACTTTTCAGGATTAAGTGTATGAAATGTATGTCTTACATGAGAATAGCAAATGTGATTTTAATATTAATAGGCAGGTCATTCTTTCATTTTTGTTTTGTTTTTGTGTTGGCACCATACTCAGCAATAGTCAGGGGGCCATTTGGGGAACCATATGGTACAGGGAATCGAATGCGAGGCGCCCGCATGCAAATGCGTGCACTCAACCCTTTGAGCTATCTCTCCAGCCCACCCATGGATTTATTTCATAACTACTTCCTGTGCCTTCTTTGCTATCAGTCTTATCCTGGACACTGAGTGCCTGGCGCTCATCAGAGCTGGCCTTAGTTTCAGTTACTCCTTTTTTTCTTTGCTTTTTTGGGTCACACCCAGCGATGCTCAGGGGTTACTCCTGACTCTGCACTCAGGAATTACTCCTGGCAGTGCTGGGGGTACCATATGGGATACCAGGGATCGAACTCCAGGTCGCTGCATGCAAGGAAAAAAAACGCCCTCCCCACTGTATCACTCTGGCCCCTGTGTCACTCGTTCTGATGGAAATCTCTCAGATTTCTATCAGGCAGTCCAAAGCTCTAAATGCCATGAAATCCATGGAGGGTAGGGCTATAGAAAGATGTAATCAGTTTTGGGCTCTTTTTTTTTTTTTTTTTTATCTTTGGGCTGCACCTGGCAGTGCTGGATTATGCTGTGTTCAAGATTGAATTCGTGGGGGCCGGAGGCGATAGCACAGCGGGTAGGGCGTTTACCTTGCACATGGCCGACCCAGGTTGTATCCCTGGCATCCCATAGCATCCCTGAGCACTGCCAGGAGTAATTCCTGAGCAAAAGAGCCAGGAGTAACCTGAGTATCGCCAGGTGTGACCCAAAAAGAAAAGATGGAATTTCGTCTGTTTTGAGCCATCCCTTTGTGCCATCCTTGGCCCCTGGTATGATCTCTTTGTTGGGGGGTGCTGGCAAGGTGGCTTTTGAACTTGGGCTAGAGAACTGTGTGAACCCATGTATTGGTGGGACGTGTGTTCTTTTCTGCAATTCTTTGTTCTGTTTCGCTCCCGAACTGCACATAAGACAGACCTCGAATGGCCAAGTGAAGAGTTGGGCTTTGTCTCTTCTGCTCTGTAGGTGCTGGAGGACGAGGCTCGGGAGCAGGGCCGGGGCATCCATGTCATCGTTCTCAACCAGGCCACGGTGAGGTTGAGGGGCTGAGAGCCCTAGATGGAGGGAGCTGAGCCAGTCCTGCTCATGACGCTAACAGAAGCTTTGTCCCCAGGGTCACGTGATGGCAAAGCGTGTATTTGACACATACTCCCCCACGAGGATGAGGCCATGGTGCTTTTCCTCAACATGGTTTCACCCGGCCGAGGTGCTCATCTGTGCAGTCAAGGTCAGTCGTGACTCTCCCTGGCCCGTCCCTCTGTTCCAGCCTCCAGCCTTACTTCTGGTCCTGCCTTCCAAACCCCTGCTCTAGGAAGGTGACTCGCTTCTAACCCCAGGCTTGTCATTTTTTTTAAGTAAAAAAGATTTTATTATAGAGGTTATTTTAGTAAGGGTAAGGAGGAGAGCCCAAAGAAAGTACACATCTCCAGAGGGGAGATGCGGGCGACACGTGTGCTCAGGCACCATGTGTGCTCGGCCACGTGGGCTCAAGAAGCACATGGACTCGAAGCAGCATACGCATGCGCACCTCATTTTTTAAAATTATTTCAACAGATAGCTTACAGGCTAGTAGGGCAGAGCAACACAAGCAGATCAATGTGTCATGTCAAGAAATATGCTCATTGGGGCTGGAGCGATAGCCCATCGGGTAGGGCGTTTGCCTTGCACACAGCCGAACCGGGTTTGATCCTCGGCATCCCATATGGTCCCCCGAGCACCGCCAGGAGTAATTCCTGAGTGTAGAGCCAGGAGTAACCCCTGAGCATTGCTGGGTGTGACCCAAAAAGAAAAAAAAAGTGCTCAGGGGCCAGAGTGATAGCACAGTGGGTAGGGCATTTGCCTTGCACGCGCCAACCCAGGTTCTATCCCTGGCATCCCTTATGGTCGCTGAGCACCGCCAGTAGTAATTCCTGAGTGAAGAGCCAGGGAGTAACTCCTGAGTATCGCCGGGTGTGACCCAAAAGAAAAAAAATACCCGACATCTCATGGTCCCCTGAGCACCACCTGGAGTAATTTTTGAGTGCAGAGCCAGGAGTAACCCCTGAGCGTTGCGGGTGTGACCCAAAAAAAAAAAATAACTGGTGCCCACAGTGGGGAGGTTGGCCGGCTTGGACAGCATTGAGAATGAGAGTGGGCAGGAGTGGAGGAGGCAGGGAGAGCCATGAGGGAAGAGCTCAGAGAGATGCTGTGGGGAGCCCCCGAAGTGTGTGGAATCCTGGGGGCCTTGGATGACTCTTTTTTTTTTTTTTTGGGTCACACCCGGCAATGCTCAGGGGTTACTCCTGGCTCTGCACTCAGGAATTACTCCTGGCGGTGCTCGGGGACCATATGGGATGCCGGGGATCGAACCCGGCCGGCACGGGCCGACCGCAGTGCAAGGCAAACACCCTACCCTCTGGGCTATCGCTCCGGCCCCTGGATGACTCTTTAGACACTTTCTGAGGCTTTTGTTTACTTCTGTGAAACAGTCGTAGCCACAGGGCTGTCTTAGTAATCTGCTCCCCCAATAGATGGATGGTTTGCCCTGGTATAACACATCGTCCACACTGGTGAGTCCAGATCTCCGGGAAGCCTGCGTCCGCCTGACCACCTTCTCTTGGTCTTGCAGGACGAGGGCTCTTTCCCACCTCAAAGACACAGCCAAAGCTCTGCTGAGGAGCCTGGGCAGCCAGGCCGGCCCTGCCCTGGGCTGGAGGGACACCTGGGCCTTCGTGGGACCGAAAAGGAGGTGTGGCACTGTAGGCCAGCCACCCTGTAGCATGAAGGGGATGAGGTGGGGTGGGGAGACAAAGAGGGGCTGTGGCGGGGATTGGTGGGCAGGGAGCAGGGTAAGGTGTTCGCCTTGTGTATGCGGCTGACCCTGGTTCGTCCCCTGGTACTGCCAGTGGTCCCCTGTGCACTGTCAGGTCACGCCTGAGCACAGAGGGGCCAGGATGCTCCCACAGGCGCCCGAACTCCTATTCTCCTCATTCCTGTCCCTGCCAGGCCCTGTCCTCGGGAGAAGCATTCTAAGTCACCTGCCCTCTCCTCTTGGGGGATCCGGTCCTGCTGAAGACAGATGTGCCCCTGAGCTCAACTGAAGGTGGGGCTAGTGGGTCTGAGCCATGGGCATTTGAGTCTTCTGCGGGGCTTATTCCTCGGGTGGATTCTTGATCTCCTGCCCACACTGGCTCATGCCCCTGTCCCGTGGCCCCGGCCCGTTCTCAGAGGCAGAGTGCCACTGGGCAGACACAGAGCTGAACCGTCGGCGCCGGGCGCTTCTGCAGCAAGGTGGAGGGCTACGGGAGTGTGTGCAGCTGCAAGGGACCCCACGCCCATCGAAGTTCAGCCCTGACCCCGTGAGTGGGGGGCTCAGGCCTGGGGCTGGTTTTTTCCCAGTGTGGCAGGGGACCCGGGAAGGACTTGTGGTGTTAGCTTACTATACCCAGCCTGCCTGGGAGGGAAGCAGGATGTATTCTGAGCTCTGAAAGGACGTCAAGGGACGTCTGGGGCCCAGGGCAGGCTGTGTGGGCAGGTCTGGGTCGTTGCCGGGCTCCAGTGTGTGAGGGCCTGGGATGGGGCAGGCACCCCATCTCCTATGGACTCCCGTGTCCCCTCAGAACCCTTCCCTAGGGGCTGCTCCCATTCTGAAGAGGCAGATGCTAAGAGCTGTTTTTCCCTCAGCTCCCAAACAACAAGGTTCTGAATGTGCCTGTGGCTGTCATTGCAGGGAACCGACCCAATTACCTGTACAGGTGAGCCTGAGGGGTGGGCGATTGGGAACCCCAATCTCACCTGCCTTGCTAGGAGACACCACAGGTCCCGGCCCTTTCACTTTTGTGGGTGGCCCTGGGGAAATCCAGGCCCTTCTGTATGTTGGGGTGTGGGGTAACGCCGGCTTTGGGGGCGGACAGAGAGACCTAACCTGTCCCCGGGCTCCCCAGGATGCTGCGCTCCTTGCTGTCAGCCCAGGGGGTGTCTCCTCAGATGATAACCGTGTTCATCGATGGCTACTATGAGGTGAGTGAGGTGTGGTTTCCGGGGAGCAGAGCCCAGAGCTGTGGGTGCCGAGTGCAGTGATCCCTGAGGACTGGCAGAGGACATGCCCGGGTTGGGCCTGTGCTATGTGAAAGGGCTGGACAAGTCGGAGGCAAGGGTCACCTGGTGATTGTGGCCCCTGCCCCAGGAGCCCATGGATGTGGTGGCACTGTTCGGTCTGAGGGGCATCCAGCATACTCCAATCAGCATCAAGAATGCCCGCGTGTCTCAGGTACTTCCTGGGCGGGGGTGAGCAGGACAGACCCCTGCCCCGCCCCAGAGCTCATGACCGTGTTCCCACCCCCGCCAGCACTACAAGGCCAGTCTCACTGCCACGTTCAACCTGTTTCCGGTGAGTAGGAAGAAACCTTTGGCTCGGGGAGGGCGAGCACGGCAGAGTCGGGTCTTCGTGCCCAGCACATACTTCCCTCCCTGACTTCTCTCCCTGAACTGGAAAATGGGGCAGCGCCTGAGAAGTGGGCGTGCAGGAGACCGGGTGGGAAAGGCGCCCCTGGGGATCATGTCCTCTTCCCCCTGCAGGAAGCCAAGTTTGCTGTGGTTCTGGAGGAGGACCTCGACATCGCTGTGGACTTTTTCAGGTGAGGGGAGGCCCCTCCGAGGGAGCTCCGTGCCTGTGAGCTCTGCGGTCAGCTCTTGGCTTGACTGGGTCTCTAGGGAAGAAGGCAGTGCGGCATCGGAGAGAGCTCAAAAAGTGTGGGGGGGGGCCGGGCGATAGCACAGTGGGGAGGGCATTTGCCTTGTGCGCGGCTGACCTGGATTCGATCCCTGGCATCCCATATGGTCCCCCGAGCACTGCCAGGAGTAATTCCTGAGCAAAGAACCAGGAGAAACCCCTGAACATCACCAGGTATGACCCAAAAGCAAAAAAAAAAAAGTGGGGAACTCTGAGTCCAGGCAGGAGGCCATGGGGTAGGAGCGGTCAGGCGGCCTGGAGATGTGGGCTCGGGGAGGAAGGCGCCTGAGGCCCGAGTCCCGTCTGTGGTTCCCCTCTCAACTGTGGCTTCTGCCTCTCAGTTTCCTGAGCCAGTCCATCCACCTGCTGGAGGAAGATAGCAGCGTGTACTGTATCTCTGCCTGGAATGACCAGGTAGGCTGAGTGGCCAGGGCTTGGCTGGGGAGTTGCAGAGCCCTGAGCTGACCTGCAGCCCCAATCACGTCCCTCTCCTCAGGGGTATGAACACACAGCTGAGGACCCGGCGCTGCTGTACCGCGTGGAGACCATGCCCGGGCTGGGCTGGGTCCTCCGGAAGTCCTTGTACAAAGATGAGCTGGAGCCTAAGTGGCCGACGCCGAGAAAGGTACTGCCGCGGCAGGGTTGGGGACTGGGCCGGAGTCCCTTTTCCATCCTGGAAACCTCATGATCTTCCTTACTGTGCCCCGCCAGCTCTGGGACTGGGACATGTGGATGCGAATGCCCGAGCAGCGCCGAGGCCGAGAGTGCATTATCCCTGACGTCTCCCGGTCCTATCACTTTGGCATCGTGGGCCTTAACATGAACGGCTACTTCCATGTGAGCAGGGGGCAGGGCCATGGGGAGGGCCACCGTGTGTCCAGCGGTTAAGAGAGTGCAGTTCTGCTGCTTACTAGCCAGCTAGCACAGGGGAATCCTCCGTTGCCTCTGTTCTGTCGTTGTGAAATAAGGGTCGCGGTCTGACGCACACACTGAGAATGTAACTCAGTGGAAGAGCGCATGCTGGCATGTATGAGACTTGGGGTTTAATCTCAGGCCCCGAAGAACAGGTTAAATACACATCTCACAGGATTATGAGTCAATACATGTAGAATGCTTTGGCTTGTAAACGTTATATAAGGGTTAGCGAGTATTATTTTTATTATTACTATTCTTAGCCCTAGACTGTGGGTGTGGGGAGGGTATTTCTGCCACTGGGCACCGATGCAGCCCTGCCAGCTCTGGCCTCTTTTGTCCTCCCAAGTGCTGGCCTGTCGCTACGCCCGAGCAGGGACGTGTTCCCAGGTGCCCACCCCTCTCTGACTCTATCTTAAGGGCCACCCAGTTATAGCCCAGCCCAAAGGAATGGATTCCTTCCAGCTTGGAACCTCCTAGAAGCCAGAATGGCCCTCAGAGACCAGCTAAAATAAGATAGATGCTGGCTCCTCTCCTGAGAGAGGAAACCATTTACCTCAGGTTCCTCTCGGGGCCTTCACTCACACAGTTTCCTCTCGTGCCGCCCAACCAGTTCCTTTGCCCGCTGCTGCCCTCAGACCTGCTGCTGGCTTCAGAGCAGCAGATGCTGGGCTGGGGATTTAACTCTGTGGTAAAGCACAAGGGAGCCTGGGTTTGGTCCCTGAAACTAAAAACAATGTAAAGAGATAAAGGGAACCCCACCTTGGCCCGGGAGAGCCCCTGCAGACAGGCACTAGCTCAGGTCAGCATGGGCTGCTGAAGTGCGGGCCTGGCACACGCAGTGAGCCTGGATGGAAGAGCTGGAGGCTGGGGAGGACAGGAGGGACATGGAGGGCTTTGTC
>JAJIBD010014981.1:0-35145 GCA_021461705.1 Cryptotis parvus
TTGACCAACCTGGGTACAATCTCTGGCATCCCATATAGTCCCCCAGCACCACCAGAGGCATAGCTAGGTATGGCCCCAAAACAATCAAATTTTAAAACCCTATACAGGAAAGCAAGTATGTAATGAGAGAGAGAAAGGAGAGAGAGAGAGGAGAGAGAGAGAGAGAGAGAGAGAGAGAGAGAGAAGACAGGATTGCCTCTACAGGACTGGCCATCCCTTTTCTTGGCCAAGTGGTAGCAACCCAGAATTTCATTTTTACAATGCTTTGTGAACAACATTTTACTGATCATATATATAGGATGTGATAGGATGTGTAGCTTTTGTATCTACAACAATTTTATGCACTAATATGTGCAATATATTATAATTTAAAAAAATTTTTGTAAGCGTCTGTGGAAAGGGCACCTGCCTTGTCCATGTCCTGCCCAGGTTCAATGCCTGGAACCACACAGTGTTCCCCTAAGCTCTGCCAGTGTTGCAGAATAACCCGGCAAAGGGAAGACACAAAGACACACTCAGGGAACGAGAAAAAGCCCAGTTTATTCAGCACATGTGTGGGCCCAGCGGAATCTCCTCCAAAGGTGAGCACCCGCCGGGTTTTCACGCTTATTCTAGGGATCTGCATCTGCAGCTGGATAGCGGGAGTGCAGTCAGGGTTACACACGACAACGTGAACGATGTTTCACACAAACACGTCAAGGGTGATATAGTACATAAATTTGGTGAAAGCAGGACCTGAGTCATGCTACCCTGACTGTGGTAATGAGAAGAAAAGAGAACAGGAACCAGACCCCCTTCACAGGAAACTAGGCTTCCCTTTGCACTGGAGCCAAATTCCCTGAGCACTAAGAGTGATCCCTGAGCACAGATCCAGGAGTAAGCCCTAAGGACAGCCGAGTGTGCTTCCCATTCACCCACTCCCCTATGCCCACCCCCACCCCCCAAAAAATAACCTTTAGCTCTTGAGTGTAGACTAGAAATGACCATAAAATCTGATTCCCTGAAATTCAAGTTAGGGACAGAGTTAACCTTGGAAAAAAATCCCAGAAGAGAAAGTAAGCAAAGATGTGAGGGTTTAAGGCATTTTCATTTCTTTTTTTTTAAAATTTTTTTTTATTATTATTTTTGGGTTACACCCGGCAATGCTCAGGGGTTTCTCCTGGCTCTGCACTCAGAACCACTCCGGGCGGTGCTCGGGGACCACATGGGATGCCGGGGATCGAAACCAGGCTGGCAGGGGCCGGCTGCGTGCAAGGCAAACGCCCTACCCTCTGGGCTATCGCTCCAGCCCCAAAGGCATTTTCATTTCTGTGAGATCCCAGAACACTGGCTCTGGAGAATGTCTGTGAATGAGTAAACTGAGAGGTCTGGGTTAAAGGCTCGATCCAGGGGCCGGAGCGATAGCCCAGCCGGGTAGGGCGTTTGACTTGCACATGCCGGCCAGGGTTCGATTCCCGGCATCCCATATGGTCCCCGAGCACTACCAGGAGTAGTTCCTGAGTGCAGAGCCAGGAGAAACCCCTGAGCATTGCCGGGTGTGACCCAAAAAAGCAAAACAAAAACAAACAAACAAAAAAAAAAATAAAGGCTCGATCCACAAGAACAGGGGAGCCTTAAAGACCAAGCTGGAGTGATAGTCCAGCGGGTAGGGCGCTTGCTCTTGCATGCGGCCGGCCTGTGCCGCCCGGGTTCGATCCCCGGCATCCCATATGGTTCCCTGAGCACCGCAGGAGTAATTCCTGAATGCAGAGCCAGGAGTAACTCCGTGACCATCACTGGGTGTGACCCCCAAAAAAAAAGACCAGGATCTCAAACACCTTGAACTTGACGGCCTAGTCATTAGCTAAAGCTGAATAGCTTCTGAAGAGCAGGACTCCAGAGCCCTTGCCTTGCTACAATCTTCTGAACACAGAGAGGGCTGTCCTCAGGTCCAGGCCGCAGAACACAGATCCAGCTAATGCCCTGCCCCCTGTCCCTTCAGCTTTTCCACTCTCTCGCCATCTTGGCCCTTGTGCACAGAGAGCCTGGGCACAATTTGGCCTTGGTCATCACCTCATCTTTATTTTGTTACTGATTTGGCCGCTCCTGGTCTAAGTGTGGGATCCGACAGAGTTTCCCTGGTGCCCACTGCGGGATGCGGGGGCACCCATGTCCAACCCAGCTAGACTGAGGTTTATAATTCCCCAGCTGCAAATCCATTGAAGACCAACTCCCCACAGGCAGTGCCTTGCTTCCCCAGGGCCAACGTGGATGCCATCTGAAGGGGAACAAACACATTCTGGGAGGCCCCTTAGGTTAGAGACAGGAGATGAAGGGAGTCCACAGATCCCACTCTCTGGCCTTCCCTCCAGGACCCCTTGGAGTCTTGTTTGCTCTCTGTTAGTTTCCGGAAACGCGTCACACGATCCACTAAGCATGAAGCCAGGTCTAGGTCTCTTGCTGAAGCTGTGGCCAGTGCAAGAAGCTGACCGTGTGTTTCTTCCCTTCTTTCCTGCCTTACTTTCATTTTCCTTTACTCTAGCTGCCCAGGCCCTGAACTCTCTAAGAAAGCTTGTGCACTTTGCCTCGGGCTGTGTTTTCTGGAGAATCAGAGAACAGGGCATTGAGCCCGTTTCCTGGGATCCTGTCAGGGCCAGCTTTCCATGGAGATGCCATGGGGAAGTGCTGAGTTAAAGGACTCCTTGGTGGGATAAAGTCTTGCCTTGACAAGAGCATGTCCTTCCAGCTGTAAATTTTCTATCGCTGTGAATTCTCCTCAAGAAAGAAAAAAGAAGAAAAAGAAGACTGAAGGAAACTCCAACTCCTTTGGTATATTAGGTAGAGTGCTGTGCATTTATTAAAACAACATGTAACACAACTGAGGTGCCCATTGTCTGGGTCATCCCTGACAGACAGTCCAGAATCCCTCGCTAGGCCTGTGCACACCCCCAGCAGTCTGTCAGGAGCAAGTAGCGCTCTGTCCTACTGTCTTCCTCTTCTGTTGCCCTCACACAATGACCAGGCTTTATCATACAAAAATTCCTTTACAAAAAGCACCAAATTGGCATTCATATACAGGTATGTACAAAAAAATCACATTTAAAAAATGTACAAAATACTCCATTTTGCACCAACGTAGAAAAGTGTCCTGTGTGGGGTTGTTTCCAGCACATTTTCAATCCTGGTTTGGCGACTGCCAGACAGACACAGTGGTAGGGGTCCTACGCCTAGTCCCTGCTCTCAGAGCAAAGAGGAAACACACCTTCCCGGCACCCCACAGGGGCCCCAACCCTCCCACCCTGGATCCCTCCCCATCCTCCCTGGTCTCTGCATCTAGAAAGTCTCTCCCTCATTCAACTTCTTACTGGTGACCTGAAAAGAAAAAAGAAACACCTGGTGAGACACAGCTCAGGGAACCTAAGGCTTACCAAGATGCAGAGAAAAACGGACCAAATCCAACTCTTTCTTGCTCAGCATCTTGACTTATTTTTATGTTTATTTCTTTGTTTTTATTTAGTGGTACAGGGGGATTAACTCCAGGGCTTCTCACATGATGTAGGTTTTTTTTTTTTGGGTTATACCCAGCAATGCTCAGGGATTACTCCTGGCTCTGCACTCAGGAATTACTCCTGCCGTTGCTGTGGGGACCATATGAGATGCCAGGGGTCAAACCCGGGTGGGCTACGGCAAGACAAATGCCCTACCCACTGAACTATTGCTCCAGCCCCTGTTGTAGCGCTTACCACTGAATTATACAGGCTCTTAGCCTTGTATCTTGCTTAATTTTTTTTTAAGGATTTGGGGGTGTACCATGCTGAGTGATGTTAACCAGACAGAGAGGGAAGACCCAGAATGATTTCCTTCATATATGAAATAAAAAGTGTAATAGGGAACAAACAAATTCCCAAAGGCAATAGAAACTAGAAACTGGAGTTTAGTAGGAAAAGTACCATGGTAGGGGAGATGGGGGCACACTGGAACCATGGAAAGGCATAACATTCTGGCTGAGTAGCTTGAGCACTGGAATGTTTTAAGCACTCTACCATTACCAGTGTTATAAATCTTGATGCCTACTATAAAATACATATTTTAAGTTTTTTTTTTAAAAAGTGTGTTCTTTTTTTGTTTTAGGGTCACACCTGATGATGCTCAGGGGTTACTCCTGGCTTTGCACTCAGGAATTTCTCCTGGTGGTGCATAAAGGGCCATATGCGATTTCGGGATCAAACCAAGGTCAGCCATGTGCAAGGCAGATACCCTACCTGCTGTACTATCCCTCCAGTCACACCCGGCACTTCTCAGGTGCTTGTGGTGGCTCCCAGTGGTGCTCTGGGGAACCATGTGATTCTAGGGATCAGACCTGGGACTTCATATGCATAGCATATGCTTAACCTGTTGAGCTACCGGCCTGATTTCAAGTCCAGAGGAGAAAATGCCAGAGGAGAAAAGGATTTTTTGTTGTTACATAGGGACCACACCCAGTAGGACTTGACCTTAGCAGGGCAGAGTACCAGACTCCAGCACCCCCCACTCCCACACCCCTCTCTGCGGGAATCTCCTAGATTGTTGACAGAAGAGCTCTCGAATGAATGGAAGGATCCCTCACCTTCGTCCTTCCCCTCTGTAGGCTCTTCCTCTTCCTGCTCCTCTTCAATGAACTCTTCCTCTTCCTCATCTGTGTATGCTAAAGAACAACTGGGTCAGGATGGGGCCTCTCGCAGAACAGCTGCTCCCGGACCAGTCCCAAGGGACTGTTTCTCCCTCTCACCCCTTCCCTGTCCTGGCTGGTGATCCAGTAGGTGATTACTGGAGCCAGACCGAGTGGGCTCCCTCCTTTCCTGCCTGCTCCTCCCCTCTGCAGTCTCTCTGGTCCACACTGGCTCTACTGGGATTCTGCCTGTGATTAGAGGGACTTTGCGGAATACTTTGTGCTTCTGCACGTAGCTCCAGAGGACAGATAAACATCACCTGAGGAGGGGGCCGGAGGGATAGCAACAAGTAGGGCGTTTGCCTTGCACACAGCCAACCCAAGTTCGATTCCCTGGCACAGATCCCGGCATCCCATATGGTCCCCCGAACACCACCAGGAGTAATTCCTGAGCGAAGAGCCAGGGAGGAACCCCTGAGCATTGCTGGGTGTGACCCCCCAAAAAAGCAAAAAAATCACCTGAGGAGAATGGGTTAAAGCTACTTGAGTCTCCTACATCACAGTCCATGTACCCCAGGAATTTCTCAGCCTTTGAAATCTAACCTAGCATACCATCGGCTCCCCTCACCCCTTTGGCCCTCGATGGCCAGGTCACCATGGGGCAGGGGTCCTGAGGAGCATCTACTGGTTATTTTCGGAGCTGACACCTGCACAGACAGGGACTAATTGCGACCCCACTTTCCTCGAATATCACGTTCAACTTCTTTTCTTTTCCCTTTCTTTTTGTTTGCTTTATAGATTAAACACAGTGATGTTCAGGGGTTACTCCTATCTCTGCGCTCAGGAATTCTGGAGGTGCTCAGGGGACCATATTGACTGCCAGGGATCAAACCCGATGGACTGCGCGCGAGGCAAACACCCTACTAACACCCTACTATCACTCTGCCCCTCACCTTCAATTTCTGCTCCCAGGAAACATGCCCCTTCCCCACTCTCACCCCAACCCTGAAGAGTTGACCCTAGAGTTAGAGTATTAGTCCAGAGCATTGGGGAGAAGCTTGAAACACCTTTGAAAGGCCCAAAATCTGGCCACAGAGCAAGTGGGGTCTGTGCATCCACCCACAAGTATGTGTGTGTAAGTTTATCTGCTCAGTTTTTTTTCTTTTTTTTTTTTTTTTTTATTTTGCTTTTGGACCACGGCGCTCAGGGTTTACTCCTGGTCTAACCGAATTACTGCGGGACCATTGGGATGCCGGGACGAACCCGGCCGGCCGGCCGCGTGCAAAGCCTTACCCGGGCTATCGCCCGGCCCTGTTCTTTTTTATTGTTTCTTTGTTTTGTCATAAAACCAGGGTCTCACAGAAGACCTGGTGTTGTCCCACAAGTCCCACCAGCCCCATGCAGAGTCGAGGCATCCTGCTGCTGTTACGTCATCATCACAGCTACCACTCCTTTATTCTTTATTATTATTATTATTTCTTTTGGTGCCACACCCAGCATTGCTCAGGGGTTATTCCTAGCTCTACACTCAGGAGTCACTCCTGGCAGTGCTCTGGGGACTATATGGGATGCCGGGATCAAACCTGGGTTGGCAGCATGCAAGGCAAACGCCCTACCTGCTGTACTATCGCCTCCACCCCTACCACTCCTTTAGCTTCAGCCTTTGCTGAGGGCTCGGTGTGTGCAACTGAACTGAAGCCTCTCAGCGCCAGGGCTACTGACTGGCTGCATGGCCTTGAGCAATCCTGTGCCTCCCTCAGCTTTATTTCCTCACATCTCAGCTGTGAGATGAGGCTGTAGCAGTCTGTGAAAGGACAGATCCTTCAGGAAAGGGCTCAGTGTGACAGGAAGCAGGACAGCTGCTACTCTTGAGCACTGGAGCAGTCTGGGTCCCTGGGCCCGTCTCCTTTGGGACCTGAGAGCTTAGAGACGACAGCAGAGTCGACGGCAGCACATGGCCCCACATTCTTAGATCTCAGTTTTAGGGTTCATTTAGGCCTTTCCCATAAAGGGACAATGGAATCTGAGAAAAGATTTAACCCTAGCTTCTGAAACTCACAGGAGCTCCTGCGAGGGGTGCTAAGCCTTGTTCTCACGCTTAGACTACTCTTCCCTGTTCCTGTAAACATCCTCCCTCTCTCTGTCTATCTGTCTGTCCCCTCCAAAGCTCCCTTACTGCCTCAATGGAACATTACCTCTCGACCACGGTGACAGGAGGCAAACCTGCATGTCCTCTCTGTCTGTCTCTACATATTGCCTTTCTGCCATGTAAACACAGACTATTAATCATACCTTTTGTCTTCTTCATATGACTTCCTCATGGCCCTTATTAAGTCCTCCTGATTATTGCTAGGGTTACTTTGTTACAAATATTATAGGTATTTTATAAAAGAGTAATTGTGATCAGGAGGAATATATATTATTGTAGATAAGTTAAGGTTCCCGAAGTTTCATAGATGTGGGGCTGGAGCGATAGTCCAGCAGAAAGGGCGTTTGCTTTGCATATGGCCAACCTGGGTTCAATCCCGGCATCCCATATGGTCCCCATGCAGTGCCAGGAGTAATTCCTGAGTGCAGAGCCAGGATTAACCCCTGAGCATAGCTGGGTGTGACCCAAAAAAGAAAAAAAAAGCCAAGTATCACAGATGCCAGCATTTATTTCATCTATCCATCCATCCATCCATCCATCCATCTATTGATTTTTTGGATCACACCCGCGATGCTCAGGGATTACTCCTGACAGTGCTCGGGGGACCATATGGGATACCAGGGATCGAACCCAGATTGGCCACGTGCAAGGCAAACACCCTACCCACTGTGCTATCGCCTCCAGCCAAGATTGTAGCATTTAGAACCTGAAACCAAGGCTAGCTTTTTAGTAACTTGTGTGTGTCTCGTACCATACAAACTCTTTTTCTCATTGTTTCACTCGTGGCAGCAGCATAATCAAATAGCATGCAGGTTTTTAATGTACTTTAGAGGACCTCTCAAGCATGTCCGGAGCCGGGGTGATCAGTTAATGAAGCCAACAGTTCAGGGCTGGTGCCCAAAGGTGTGGCACTGCCCATGTTCTGCAGTGCCAGAGATCCCCAGGGCTACCCTGGCAGTGCTGAGGGCCTTCAGGGCCACACCCACGATGCTAGGAACTGAACTCGAGTCAGGCAAGTGTCTCCACCACCTCTTTACCTGCCCCAAAGTTTTTTTTTTTTACCTGCCCCAAAGTTGATGCTAACCCATGTACCGTCTCCCCAGCCCCCTATAACTTTTTTAGGGGAGGCCACACCCAGCCGTGCTCAAGAATTAGTCCTGGCTCTGCTCAAGGATCTCTCCTTTGGAGCTTGGGAAACCATATGGAGTGGCGGAGTCTGAGTGAAGGCAGGTCAGCTGCAGCAAGGTCAGTGCCTTGATCCATGCCGCATTATCCTCTACACCCACCCACCCCCGCCACCTCCTAAATGTTTTAAATTAGGAAATGAAGTTCAGAGAGGTGGAAGCATTTGCAGTAGGTACACACAGGTACTAAGAGACAGGCTGGGATTCGAACTGAGGTCTGCCTGATTCACATGTCCGGCTTTTCCTGACGCCCTAAGATGGCTCCATGCAACAGACCTCCACACAGCTGAGTCAGCAACAACTATGTCCCAGGCGCTCTGCTAGGTGCACCCAGACACAGAATATACGAGCTCAACTGCAAAGCTGGGAGTCTGCATTACTGCTCTGGCCTCCATTCGTGGGAAGGGGTCCCCTAGGGGAAGAGACAAGTATCCCAGCACCTTCTCACCTGTCCCAAAGTCGATAGACCTCAGGGTATCTGCTATGTGCTCTAAGTCCAGAGTAAAGTAGTCCATGTTTTCAAAGCCCTGCTCTGTCTTGCCCAGCTGGCAGCCCTTGGAAGCTTCCACAATGCTGCAAGGAGGGAGAGAGAGACAGAGTGAGATATGGGGGTGGGGAGCAGTGCAGTTCAGGGAATGAGTGGTCTCAGCCTCACCCCCACGAGTGTACATGCCAATGCTCAGACTCAGGCCGAGAGGTCCCCCAGAGCAGGGGTGGGGAAATGTTGTTTGCCAAGGGCCATTTGGAGAGTTAAGATTAATATATAACATTTATAACACAGGACTTCTATAGGTGGGCGGGCTCCAGGTGGCAGATGAGAAGTCTACATGTCTGTCTCTCGTGTCCTGCCAGTCCACAGGATTTTTATAGGCTTTATATGACCAGCAGGCTGACAACGTCCCTCTCCACCCCACAGAGTGGAGGACTCCCTGTTCCATCAGAAACAGAATAGGCCCTAACAGACCTGATGCAAAGGGGGAACCCACTGGACAGAGTCAGAGGCCCAGGTAGAAGCCACGGCTTGCCCTCACTGTCCTGGGGCACACTGACCATTTTTTTTTAATGATTTTTTTCTTTTGGTCACACCCGGCAATCCTCAGAGGTTACTCCTGGCTCTGCACTCAGGAATTACTCCTGGTAGTGCTCAGGGGACTGTATGGGATGCTGGGGATCGAACCCTGGTCGGCCGCATGCAAGGCAAACACCCTACCCATTGACTATCACTCCGGCCTCCACACTGACCTTTTGATGAGCTGCTTGGCACTCTGTGGAGGAGAAAGAGAGCAGAGGGTTAGGAGGGCAGAAGGAGTATCTCCAGGAAATCAACAAAACCAGAGACTCAGTGTTTCAGAGCGGCTGTTCCCTGGCCCAGAGTGACCTGTGTGCCTCCCTGAGCTGAACAGAACTTGCATCTCCCCCTCTCTGTGTGTATGTGCAGACCCCGGTCATCACTCTGAACCCTGTCATTGTCCTGGCAGGAGGCTCGGATTCCAGACTTGGATTCCAGGAGGGTGATCATCACGCCTCAATCCTGAAGTCTCCCAGCTCAGAAGCATATCCTAGTTGCCTGTTAGGCCCAGTAACGAGCACAAAAACCCACAGTATATGCTTAGGAAAGTTTAAACTCAAAAGTCTTAGAGTTGATCCTTTAGTGCCTCCCCCAACAAGGGCAGGGCTATGTCTCCAGCATCTCCGTATCTGGCTCCAGTAGGTCAAGACTTTAAGGGCTGGGATGAATTGTTGCACCCACCACTTCACAGATGAAGAAACAGAGGCTCAGAGAAGTCTGAAGGGGCAAATAGTTGAGTAAAAGTGGCCCTGCCCACACCCTCCCAATCCTGCTCACCAAGAGGAAGATGGCCCCTCCAGGCCTCGCCCAGGGATTGGATGGCCGTCTCCACCAGCTTGGTGGACTTCTCCAGCTGCTCCCGGTACTGCTGAATGAGGGCCTCGGTGAAGCTGAGCTTCTCCTCCTGCTCCTGCGTGATCTGCTGCAGCAACTCGCTCTTCTTCTCGCCCAGGATGGCATACAGAGCATCAAACTTCCGGCTCAACTCTTCCTTCACCTGGTGGCTGTTCTCCTGGCGACAGAAATCATGGTGTCCCTTTCTCTGGGTCCTACTCCCTTGTCTCCAACATTTTCGCCCTGAGGTGGGTGAACTAGGAAGGCCCAATCTAAAACTCAGAGATTTAACTGCACTCCCATTTTACAGACAACAAGTGGAGGCTCAGCCAGAGGGAAGCACCCAGGACTACCTAACACAACAGCAACCTTTGGCAAGGTTGGTGGCAGAGAGGAAGGCACACACTTGCTGAGAGAGTTCAATAGGTTAAACATAGACTTTACATGCGGGAGGCCTGCTTCATCCTGGGTACCACATGGTCCTTCAAGAACTGCCAGGATAGGCCATATGGAATGCCAGGAATCAAACCTGGGTCAGCTGCTAGCAGGAAGGTCAATTGCTTTGCAGGCAGCTGACCCAATCCCTGTCATCCCCTGTGGTCCCCTAAGCACAGCAAGAGTGATTCCTGAGCTCAGAGCTAGGAGTGACCCTGAGCACTGCTGGGTGTGGCATAGATAGATGATAGATAGATAGATAGATAGATAGATAGATAGATAGATAGATAGATAGATAGATAGATAGATAGATAGATAGATGATAGATAGAAATAATATAATAGAGAAGAGAAGATAGGAAGATAATAGAGATAGATAGATGGATGACAGAGACAGCAGAGCAGAGAACCAGGAGGGAGCCCTTGAATGCCCCCTTCCCAAAATACACTCTTGGGTGGCATGGGATGTGGATAGGACTGACTTCACCTGGCCCTAGCGTAGGCGGAGAAGCAGTTTTACTGGCCTCCTTGCTCAGTCTGAGTTGCCTTAGGCATACAATGGCTGAATAACAACAGCATCTCACCAGAAGGGGCCCCAGCATCCTCCTGGTCTGCTCCTGCAGACCAAGAGCCCCTCATGGGTAGTCACACTCTCTCCATCCTTCCTCTAAATTCATCCTCCACCAGCAATAGGATGATCCCTGTCCACAGTGAGCTCCCACATTCCCACCCCAAGTGGAGAGAAAATCATAGATTCTCTTGCAGGAAGAGATGGTTCCTTCTGCCTCTATAGTCTTGCTATTCAGTGTCATCTGTGGACCAGCAAACAGGGCAAAGACTAGGAGCCTGGTGGAAATGGATTTTAGACCTGCTGATGCACAACTTCTATCTATCTATCTATCTATCTATCTATCTATCTATCTATCTATCTATCTATCTATCTATCTATCTATCTCTCTCTCTCTCTATCTATCTATCTATCTATCTATCTATCTATCTCTCTCTCTCTCTCTCTCTCTCTCTATCTATCTATCTATCTATCTATCTATCTATCTATCTATCTATCTATCTATCTCTCTCTCTCTATCTATCTATCTATCTATCTATCTCTATCTATCTATCTATCTATCTATCTATCTATCTATCTATCTATCTATCTATCTCTCTATCTATCTATCTATCTATCTATCTATCTATCTATCTATCTATCTATCTATCTATCTATCTATCTATCTATCTATCTATCTATCGCAGTAATAGGATTGAACCCAGAGTCTCAGATGTGCAAGGCAAGTGCTCTACAGTTGAGTTACACCCTCTGCTCACGACTTTTTTTTTTCTTTTTGGGTCACACCAAGCAATGCTCAAGGGTTACCCTGGCTCTGCACTCAGTATTTACTCCAAGCAGTGCTCAGGGGACAGTATGGGATGCCAGGGATTGAACCCAGGTCAGCCTCAAGCAAACGCCCCTACCGCGGTGCTATCGCTCCAACCCCTTTCCTTGTTTTTCTTTCCCTTCCTTCCCTTTCCTTCCTCCCTCCCTCCCTCTCCCTCCCTCCCTCCCTCCCTCCCTCTCTCCCTTCCTTCCTTCTTTCCTTCCTTCCTTCCTTCCTTCCTTCTTTCCTTCCTTCCTTCCTTTCTTCCTTCCTTCCTTGCTTCTCTTGCTCTGTGCTCAGGCAGTGTTCAGGGAACTATATGTGATGCCAGGGATCAAATACCTTAACCTCATACTGTCCCTCTTGACCCCACAACTTGAATTTAATGATCCCAGGGTGATGATTATGCACTTTCAAGTTTTAGATATTAGTGTTAGGAAATAGCTTGGAAGCCTGGAACTCATATTTTTCTTTATACAGTAGAGGCCCAGATTTGATCCCTGGCACTGCGTGGTCCTTAGAGCACAGCCAGGAGTGACGCCCCCAAGCACTGAGCCTGGTATGGCCTGTGAGTACTGCCAGGTGTGACCCCTCAAAATCAAATATAAATAAACTTAAAATAAAGTGTTAGGGATCAGAGTGATAGTACAGTGGGCAGGATGCTGGCCATATTTGTGGCTGACCCAATTCAACCCAAGCCCACCAGGAACGATCCCTCAGCACAGAGACAGGAGTAAGCCCTAAGCACCAATAGGCGTGACCAAAAAAACAACAAGTAAACAAGTAAAGTCTGAGAAGTCTTGGTCTGTAGCATTCTGGAAAATAGTACCTAGGAACAGCTGGTAAAAACTACAAGAGTTTTTTACCTTGGACTGGAGCAACAGTGCAGCAGGTAGGGAACTTGCTTTGCACAAAGCTCACCTCGTGTCCAGGAGATAGCTCAAAGGCTGGAGCTCATGTTTTGCATGGGAGGGCTCAGATCCAGTCCCTGACCAACACTAGGAGTGATCTCTGAGCACAGTTAGGAGTAAGCCCTGAGTACAGCCGGATGTGACCAAAATAACTAATAAAAACATAGAATAATTGGCTGGACTCTCTCTGAGGTCAAGGGGTGTTTCCTCGTGAAGAGTCTAACACACAACCGTGCTGACAAAGCATCTGTTGAATAAGCGAGTGAATGGATTGCTTAGTCCCTCCCAGGGCCAGCTGCTTGGGCAAGTGCTTAGTACCACTCCTGGTCACCACCCATGGCTGTGCTGTCACCCTGGGAACCAGGTCCTACTGGGAGGCCTCCCACCGCCTGGAAGATTTGTTGATCCCTCACCTTGGTCACTGACAGGAGTCCTCCAGCTGTGTGATGATGGTCTGCACTCGGTCATTGCCCGCCACCAGCATGGAGATACAGTTACTCAGCTCTGTCTAGATGGGAGCAAGGTAGGGAGCCAGAGAGGAGAGAAAAAAACATCTCAGGACTTGCCCTCTCCGGAGAGAGAGCAAATTGACACCCTACTCCCTCGCTGTGAGAAAGGGGTCTGAGTCCTGCTGAATTGCAGCTCAGGCAAGAGCAGGCTCTATCTGAGAGATGCTGCATCTCTTATTTAACTGATGTGGCCCAGAGACACAAGTGAACTGTCCAAAACACACAGCAAGGCAGCAGGTAGGGCGTTTGCCTTGCATGTGGCTGACCTGGGTTCAATCCCTGGCCTGGATTCGATCCCTGGCATCCCGAGCTAACCCGAGCACCGCCAGGAGTAATTCCTGAGCATTGCCGGGTGTGACTCAAAAAGCAAAACACACAGCAAGGGACAGACAGAGGAGCAGCTTATTTCTAGAACAGAAGCAACAAAAAAAGAATTGGAGGGATCAGGATGGTGGGGCTTCCATAGGGCTAATGTTTCCCTCTGTTTGGGACCAGAGTCCAGAATGCTGGCCCCCTGAGATGGAGTGCTGCCCCTGGGCTGAATCTTCTAGAAGAATTTCCCTTGAAGGAAGGGCTTTACATCTGTTTATATTTATGCTCAACCAAACCCATGTTTATATTTATGTTCAACTAAATCTGTTTGTGTTTATATTTGATCCGTACCCTCAGATATATAAAGTCTAATCTAAAGAATGTTTGTTGTTCTCTTGATGTTTACTGGGTCTTCTAATCAATAAATACCCTAAGCTGGGGGCAGTCAGGATTCTGAGTTCACGAGGCTGTTAGCCCCCTGGTCCCGTCTTTTTTTTTTTTAATCTTATTTCTGTCTCTTTTCTTAATTCTCCTGGTACCCTGCTTGAGGCCTGTTCAACTCGTCTCCTGCATCCCTCTTGTGAGGAGAGAGGTGGCCAGCACAGGAGAAAGTGTGTGGGGCTCACAGTGCCCTGAAGGGCCAGGCAACCTGGCCCTGGGCTCTAGCCTCTTCCCTGTGGCTGCAGCCAGGGACTCTCCATGCGCTCAGCCACCTCCCCGAAAGGCCCGCTGGTCCCTCTGAGGGCTGCTCCTGAGCGGCCAGCTCCGCACATCTGTAGGAGTGGAGTCCACAACCCTGTGCGGGTGTGGCCGGGCAGTTACCTTTTGTCCCTGGAAGACGCTCTGCAGCGGGGCCACCTCACAGGCCTGGTGCGCCCGAACACCTTGCACATGGAGCACGTGGGCACATCGCACGTGAGACAGTAGATGTTGATTTTCTCGTCTTCGTGTTCTTTGCACATGGGATGGCTGCCCTTCTGCAGGGGCCGGCTGAGGGGGACAAGAGGCAGTGAGAGGTGGGGGCGCTGGGCCT
Organism: Cryptotis parvus; assembly: GCA_021461705.1. Classification (NCBI taxonomy): domain Eukaryota; kingdom Metazoa; phylum Chordata; class Mammalia; order Eulipotyphla; family Soricidae; genus Cryptotis; species Cryptotis parvus. Next base: position 14,439 of record JAJIBD010014981.1, read on the forward strand.
GTCTCCACTCTGCCACAGGACACCACCTCAGGTCCATGGCCTGTCCCCGATCCTTGTCTTTGCTGACCTGGGTTGATTCACTCCTCCTTGTCACCACCTTTCCTCTGTCTCCCAAGTGGCCGAGACTACAGGTATGCACCCACAACCCCAATCTTTCTCTTCAGCCTTTGGGGGAGCCAGGACCAGGGAAGCCAATGGTGATAAAGGCTTCACTTGTCAGGACACAGACTCCACTGGTGGCTGTGACTTTAGGCTCCTTCAACTCAAAGGCCCCTGAGGAGGGTCACAGAGTCTCCAGAGTCAGACCTAGAAATATTTTTCTGGTTTTTTTTTTTTTTTTTTGTGTGTGTGTGCTTTTGTTTTTGGACCATACCTAGGTATGGAACACCATAGAGGTGTTCAGAGCTTACTCCTAGCTCTCCGGAATTACTCCTGGCAGTGTTCAGAGGGACCCTATGGGATGCTGGGGATCGAACCTGGGCTGACTGCTTGCAAGGCAAACAACCCTACTCACTGTATTAACCTTCTTTATTTCTTTCTTCTTTCCCTCCTTCCTCTCATCCTTCTTTCCTTCCTTTCTTCTTTTGGGGGCACATCTAGCAGCATTTGGGGGTTCCTCCCAGCTTGCAGGAATACGCCTGGAGATGCTGGGGAATCCCTGGTGCTGGGAATTGAACCCAGCCTTCCTGCATACTGAAGCATACACTCATTCTGTTGAGCTTTCTCTTGAGGAACTCAGTAAGGAGAAACTAGCTCAATGCTAGAGCCCTGACTTACAGGTTGAGGCCCCAGGTTGGATGCCTGGGGCTCCAAAAATAATTAGGGTGGGGCAAGGCTTTGTGGTTCAGAGGGCTCACTCCAGGCAGACTCGGGAACTACGCTGTATGCCAGGGATAGAGCTGGGGCAAACCAAGCCATAGTACAATTAGATACTTCCCTTGAAAAATGCTGTTTTAAAATAAAGACGAAACTGGGTACCAGAAAAGGGAACCAACTTGCCCAAAGTTGTCCATCAAATCAGGGCTGGGGAGGCTTAGAGTTCGTTAGCTCTAATTATAATCCTCACTGCCTTGGTTCCTGCAGGTCAGACTCAGATGAAGCAATTTATACTCATGGTCTCATTCAATTCTATATTTAATCCACCAGACTGTAATCACCATCAAAGCAGAGAAATGTGCCAGTTCTCTTCACCCCTGAATCTACAGTGTACAGTGCACCTGGGATCAAACCAACCCAGGTTTGATCCCCGCATCCCACATGGTCCCCCAAGCACCACCAAGAGTAATTCCTGAGCCAAGAGCCAGGAGTAACCCCTGAGCATCGCCAGGTGTGACAAAAAAAAAAAAAATAAAAATGAATCTCTAAAAAAAAAGGTGAATGTGCCGTAGGGGAGCAGCCCAGCACATACCCTAACATCCCCCAAGCACACAAGTGGTCTCTTTCCATCTTTCTCCACTGAGGCCCGTGTTCTGGTGCTTCTCTCAGGGCCTCAATCACTTCTCCCCTGAGATTCAATGGCAGCGATGGGGGTGGGGGTCTCCAGATTCTAAAGTGCCCCATCCCTGACACAGCAATGTATCCTCAATGTAACGTGGTGGCTGTCCCCATCAGAGGCAGCCTAGCCTCCATTTTTGCACTGATCACACCCTAAGCTTTACAGCCCCTCAAGTTCTTAACTCAGCTCCTTCCTGGCACTTCTTTATACAGTGTTTAGCCTCCAACTCCCCATGCTGCGACAGGGTCTGTCTTTGCCACTTCTCTCTCTGTGCCTGAGGAAGGCAGCAAGAGAAACAGAGGTGAGGCAAGAGCCTGCAGGTCTGGGGCCCACCCACGGTCCTCCCGCAGGCCCTGTGCCCAGGTCCACACTTCTACACCTTGGTTTAAATCCAGATTGTTCTGCCAATGACGCATTCTGTGACCCTGTAAAATGTTATTGTCACTCTCTGGCCCTGGGGAGCGACGGGGGTGGTGGCAGTGGTATCTGATGACTGTGTAGCCCCTGGGGCAGCAGATTCTCAATAAAGGCCTCAGGGCTCAAGCCCAATGTGTACGTCATAGGGCCACATGAGTGAGCTCACGTTTGATTAATTCTGTAATTAAGCTAATGATTACTCATGTCTGCATTTTTAGAATATCGGATTCCCACAACTACTATGCAAATCAACAGCAGTGAGGAAAGTTCCCCACCAAGTCAGCTTGAAGCTGAGTGGCCTTGGAGAAACCTCTGACCCATTCTAAGTCTTCATTTCCTCATCTTCAGGGAGCGTCAAAACAGCATGACCGTGAGAATTAATTAGGGGTGGTACCTGGGGATGATTTGGCACCAGGGACCTACGCACAGAAGGTGTTTAATCAATAGTTGAGCTGTTGAAGATTTTCTACCAAAATGTGATTTGACTATCACAATAGCATCTTAGTATCTCCTTTGGAGTCAGGGAGATGAAGGTTCAGAGACCAATCCAAGGGGCCAAATTCTTCTTCTTTTTTAATTTTTTTTCTTTTTGGGTCACACCTGGTGATGCTCAGGGGTTACTCCTGGCTCTGCACTGAAAAATTATTTCTGGCAGTGTTCAGGGGACCATATGGGATCTGAGGATTGATCCAGGGTCACCTGTGTGGAAGGCAAACGCCCTACCCACTGTCCTACCACTCGGCCCCCTATCCAGGTTCCATGCCTGCTATCCCAGATGGTCCTCCGAGAAGCACCAGGAGTAATCTCTGAATGAAGAGCCAAGAGTAAGCTCTGAGTACAGCCAGGTATGGGTCCAAATCCAAAGCAAACGAAATAGTTGAACCCAACATCCTACGACAAGATAGCACCAGCCAGATGAGCCAGTACAGCTTCCCTGGGCCTGCACGCTTTTCTCACTAGGTCTGGCTGCCCCCTTTCCCTGGACAGGACACCACCAACAGGCAGGTGCTTACTGCCCCCATGGGACCATAAAGGCTCTGAGGGTGAGATCAGCCCCTGGGTATCTGGTCCAGAGGGTCTCATTAGATAAGGTCTTCCCGATCACAGCGATCATCACTGTGCAGCCTTCAGCACCCCCAGTTTCCACCTAGGTCTGAGCGGTTACTTTGCAAACAGGGGAGACTGGGAGCTGGTTCACATCACGACCCAGACCCAGTCATTCCACTTGCTCGTCAGGTAACCTGGAGTCTTTGACTTCACTCTATGAACCTCAGCTTCCTCCTCTGTGAAATTGGGATGAGTAAAGTCACACCAAATCCTTGGGGTTATACAGCACCAGAATGAAGTGTTCCCCAGGGAGCCTCCCAGCAAAGGAGAGGAAAGCTCCTACCACAGAGAAACAGACAATGTCCTCACCGGCTGCTTTCTCTGCTTATTAGCCGCCACTGACTCAGCCCTGATGCCCTGCTCTCCCTCTCTCGTCTCATCCTTGGCTCGGTTTCAGTATCTCCCTGGTGGACAAGCTAAGTGTCTGGATCCCATCCCACTCATTGAGTGTTAGCAAGAGCCTGGATTGGGGGAATGCATAAGTGAGCCCCAGATTCCACCAAAGGAAGAGGCAATCCGCTCTCTGCTGAATGGTTTGGCTCTTCCTGCTGGGGGACCAAAGCTCAAGCAGGCCAAGGGAAGAGCGGGACTGGGGAGCAGCAGCCACACTCACCCCGAGCACTCCTGCTTGTAGATGTCGATGATGTTCTCCACCAGCAAATTCCGCTGCAGCCCATATACCCCATGGCGGTCCATGATCACCTCATGGCGGCAGGAGGGACAGCGGAAGCGGCCTCCGGACATGGACACTGAGCCGCCCCTGTTGGTCCAGTAGGGATTCGCAGCCTGGGGGTGGGGGGGCGCCAGAGATGAGACATGGGCTCCCTCCTCAGCTCCTTCCCTTTCTCATCTCCAGTCCTTCCTTCCATCTGCTTCCACCAACCCCCTCTTGGCAAACCACAGGCCTGGGAACTGAGGCCAGGACCTCAAACCAGCACAGGGTGCTCTGGAGGAGCAACTGAGTAAGTAACAAAGCTGACCTGAGGGTTCCTCATGGTTATTGTTAAAGCAACTTTGGGCCAGCAAGATACTTCTGTAGGCGGCGAGTTAATGCGAGCTGCCAGTTTATGAAGTGGGTATTAGTATGAGGGTCAGCTCCTGGGTGAACTGAAAGAGAGATTTGTACTTCTGGGAACCTCGAGCTCTGCCTCCTAGCCTGGACATCCGGTCTTTTCCCCAAGGAGACGGAGCCCTGCCAACCCTCTAGGAGCAGCTCCATGCCAAAGTCTGCTCCCCTTCCCCAGAGCTCTGGGCCCCTGCCACAGAAGCTGGCCCCAGGCAGGCTCTGGTTTCTCTCTCCTCTCAGCCTGCCTCCCCCACTTATCTCTCATGGCACTTGACTCCTGATTGGAGAGTCCACAGCAGTGCTAAGGCAGGGTGGGGAGGAGAAACCTGAGCCATGGAGAAGGAGCAGCAGCAGCCGACCCTTTCCCTAGCTGCCTTCAGCCCATCCAGAGGCCTCTGCGGGCTTCCTGGCAGAGGGAAGGCACCGGTCCTCCGTGGGAAGTGCCCTGGGCTAGGAGAGAAGGACTTTTGTGCTGGGCACCACTGAGAAGCCACCCACCAGGAGATGCCAGCCTTCAGCAAAGTCCTGCACTGACCTGGAAGATGTCATTGGCGCACTTTCGGCAGAGGTTGTGCTGACAGGGCAGGATCACCACAGGCTTGGTGAACATCTCCAGGCAGATGGGGCAGATCAGCTGCTTCTCCAGATTCTCCATGGGGTTCCCCATCCTGGATCAGGCTGGACTTATAATCCATCTGGTCGGAACACAGGAGCCCGGCCGGCTAAAGAGACTCGCGATCTCGCCTTTGACACAAAACTCCCGCCTGGAGTCTCTTCGCCCTCTTCCGAGGCGCCGGAAATCTGTCTTGGGCTGAGGCCCCTCTGATATTTATAGATGGCCCCTAGTCACATGAGCCCCAGGCGGGGACCAGCTGAACATTCCGAGGCCAAGTGGCTGTCGTGGCTTGAGTTTCGTTTCCTTCAGGCCTGAGCGACCAACCTCTCACATCACATGTGGCCATGAGCAATCACTGTCTCCCCCGCCGGAGATGGGGGTCGTAAACAAGAACAGCCTGTCCGCGGGCAGCCGTGGGGACAGACTGACCCAGGTTTTCCAGAAACTGGGCTCTTCCCAGACAAGGCTGGGGAGCCCAGATGGGAATAGCAAGGAGACCCCTGAGGTTTGCAGGTTTAATCAGTCCCCCCTCAGTGACCTCAGTCAGCTCCATCCTCCTCTCTGGAGTCCTGGGCAGTGCCCAAATTGGCTGTCAGGAGACGCCTCTCTGATTCTGTCCTGACCTCCTTCCTGAGAATGGCATGATGTTGGTTCCTGGGTCATCCTGCCCTCCATTGTTATCACTGGCAGGACTTTTTTGAGAAGGAAGTCCAGTCCCCCCATTTTGCAGATCCTGACACAGGGGTGTAGAGAAAGTAAAAACTTCCCTTAAAGTCACTAAGAAAGGAAGTAGCAAAAGGGCAGGGAGGAAGTTCAGCAGTTAGGGCCCTTGCATAGATGTGCCTGCCCTGGTTCCCTTCCCAGCACCATATGGTCCCCAAGCATATGGTGCAGCCCAAGAGTCTCCTGATTATCACTGGGGTGGCCCAGGTAACTTGAGTTTCCTCCAGGCCTGAGTGACCAGCCTCTCATATCACATGTGGACATGAGCAATCACTGTTCCCCTGCTGGGACAGGGGTCGGAGACAAGAACAGCCTGTCCATGGGCAGCCAGGGGGACAGACCGACCCAGGTTTTCTCCAGAAACTGGTATCTTCCCAGACAAGACTGGGGACCCCAGATGGGAATAGCAAGGGGACCCCTGAGGTCCCCTTGAGACACCAGAGGACCTAAGCAGAACCACATGCTGGGAACTAGAGATATAGTACAGGGTAAGGTACTTGACTGATCGCACTCCACTTCCCACCCCCCCCCACCCCCGCACTGCATACGGTCCCCTGATTCCTGCTAGGGATGATCCCTGAGCACATATCTGGGGTAAGTCCAAGTGAAAAACAAGAACCGCAGTCAGTCAGGCACTTGGACTGGAATGTTCAGCCAGTTTGCGAGAATTGCTGAAGTGTGGTGGTAGGCGAGCTGGACCGAAGGAAGGAAGGAAGGAAGGAAGGAAGGAAGGAAGGAAGGAAGGAAGGAAGGAAGGAAGGAAGGAAGGAAGGAAGGAAGGAAGGAAGGAAGGAAGGAAGGAAGGAAGGAAGGAAGGAAGGAAGGAAGGAAGGGAAGGAGGGAGGGAGGAGGGAGGGAGGGAGGGAGGGAGGGAGGGAGGGAGGAAGGAAGGAAGGGAGGAGGGAGGGAGGGAGGGAGGGAGGGAGGAGGAGGAGGAAGGGAGGAGGAGGGAAGGGAGGGAGGGAGGGAGGAGGGAGGGAGGAAGGGAGGGAGGGAGGGAGGGAGGGAGGGAGGGAAGGAGGGAGGAAGGAAGGGAGGAAGGAAGGGAAGAAGGGAGGGAGGGGGAGGGAAAGAGGGAGGGAGGAAGGGAGGAAGAAGGAAGGGAGGAAGGAAGGGAAGAAGGGGGGGAGGAGGGAGGGAGGGAGGGAGGGAGGACATGGCCAAGCTAGGAAACCTAGTCACCCATTGGACATTTTTCTGAGTACTAACCACATCAGGTACCAAGGTGACAGACAAATGAGAAACCCTTTCCTCTACACCAAGATGTTCAGTCTCGAAAGGGAGACAGCCATAGATCAGGCCCTGTCCATACCAGAGAGGCCAGGACCTCACTGAAGACCGGAGTCGGAGAGAAGCTTGAGCCTGGACTGAAGAGAGGAGTGGATGTTTGGGCAAAGGGACAGGCCTACTAAGCAGGGAGAGCGAAGGAGCCAATCTGGGCATTGTGAGGAGGGGAAGGGGAACGCCTAGACATAGGGCTGGAGAATTTCTAGGTGAGGACATTCCCCCAAATTCTTTTTTTTGTGCTAAGAGAACTTATATTTATTTATTTTTAATTTTTTATTTTTACAATTACAAAGATATACAATTAAAAAGTTCATATTTGGGTTTTGGCCATACAGTGTTCCAGCACCCATCCCGCCACCAGTGCCCATCTCCCACCACCAACGCCCCCGGTTCCCTCCCCTCCCCAGCCCGCCTCCATGGCAGGTTCTTTATTTCTTTCCCTTTCTCTCTCTTTCTCTCTTTTCCTTCCCTTCCAGATTATGGATTACAGAACATACATTAAAGGGTTGTCATGTGTATCTTTTTGCCTCTATTTAATGCTCAGTTCTAGGTTGGTATTAGTACCCTCGACAATTGTTAGCACACTGTTCCATTTTCTGTCTTACCTAGCCTCTGACTCCCATACGCTTGTGATAATTTCCACCTTGACAAGACCTCCTGATATATGTTTCACTTGACCTTGGATTCCCCCCCAAATTCTAATGACTAGTATTTGCTGGGTAATAAGTAGCAAATAGAGGTGAAGAAATGATTCCACAGGTAAGGGAACTCAGGCCCATAGAGGTCAAATAACTTGCAGGAGGTCATCCAGTCTCCCAGAGGAGAACTAGGACATGAATGCAGTGAAGGCCAAGCACTTGGGTTGTCTCTTTGGTTTGGTTTGGTTTGGGGCCACACCCAGCAGCGCTCAGGGCATACTCCTGGCAGAACCTGGGGAATATATGCCATGCCATGGGCTTTTGGGGTCACACCCATCAGAACTCAGGGGTTATTCCTGGCTTTGCACTCAGGAATTACTCCTGGTGGTGCTTAGAGGGACTTATGGGATGCCAGGGACCAAACCCAGGTTGGCCACGTGCAAGACAAACGCCCTACCCTCTGTGCTATTGCTCCGGCCCTGGAACAATTCTTCTGGGAAGAAATCAACTCGCTGAAGCTGAAGTGATAGCGCAGGGGTTAAAGCACTTGACTTGCAGGCAGCTGGCCCTGGTTCAATCCCAGGCACCGTATACAGCTCCCTGAGCACTGCCCAGAGTCACTCCTCAGCACAGAGCCCTGAACACTGCCAGGTGCAGCACTAATAATTTCCCTCCACAAAAAGTGCTAATGGAAAGAGTGATGGCACAGCAATTAGGGTGCTTGCTTTGCATGCAGAAGACCGAGGTTTGATTTCCAGCATCCTATATGGTCCCTCAACCCCTGCAGAGGTGAATTTTGAGTACAGAGCCAGGAGTAACCCCTGAGTAGCATGAGGAGTGACCCCAAAACAAACAAATCAAAAATCACTGGGGTCACAGGTGTCATAACTGTGCTGACAATTTATCTGCCTTGAAACCTCTTAACTACAAGATATGAAATAAGGAATGTCACCAAAATGCCATGTTTCTCTCTCTCTCTTTTTTTTTTTTTTTGTGTCACACCCGGCAACGCTCAGGGGTTTCTCCTGGCTCTGCGCTTAGGAATTACTCCTGGCGGTGCTCGGGGACCATATGGGATGCCGGGGATTGAACCCGGCCGGCACAGGCCGGCCGCATGCAAGGCAAATGCCCTACCCGCTGGGCTATCGCTCCGGTTTCTCTTAATTGCAGCAGTGCAATTAAGAAAAATGCCATGTTTCTCTTAACTGCAGCAGTGGGCACTCTGGACATGGATGAGTCCACTCCTACACCCCTACATGTCAGAGGTCTGCAAATCTCCAATTCCAATTCAGCCTTCTTTCTTCTTGAAGCTGAAGACAATTTGCCCCGGCACATGCCTTAGACTCATCACTCCCCAACCAGAACACATGCATCTGCCCTGCATAGCATTTTTTCTCATCTCAGGTCTAAGTGAGCAGCTTTGATGTCCATCCATCTACACAGACCAGAAAGCTGAGAGCCATCCTCGGGTTACCTCCTCCATCACACCCGGCTACTCTCAGCATTCAAGCAAGACTCCATCCTTACACCACACTTATCATCTTGTCAAATCTGTGAGTCTGACCCCTTGGGCTGTTAAGATTTTTGTTGGGTTTTGTTTTGTTTTGTTTTGTTTTTTTTTGGATCATACCCAGCAATGTTCAGGGGGTTACTCCTCGTTCTGCACTTAGGAATTACTCCTGGAAGTGCTCGGGGTGGTGGGCACCATATGGGATGCCAGGGATTGAACCTGGTCGGCCGCCTGCAAGGCAAATGCCCTACCTGCTGTACTATCGCCTCCAGCCCTGGACCTTTAAGACTTTGAGGAAAAAAAACTATCTATTATGTAAGAACCCCTAGTGCCTGGCACATAATGAGTCCTCAGAAATGTGTGTGTGTGTGTGTGTGTGTGTGTGTGTGAAGGCTCCACCCAACAGTGTGGGGACCATGTGAGCTGAGGGGTCAACACCAAGCTCCTGTGCATTCCAGCCCTTTAGGCCATCTCCCAGCACCCCTACTCCATTCCAGCAATGTTTCTGGAATGAGCAAATGAGTGAGGTAGATGCAGGGTGGCTATCAGACTTGGGGGAGATAAGGCACTTGGTTGAGTTATTTTGGCTGAGACGTGACTGCCAGTGGAAGCTACTGGAAGAAGGGTGGGAGGGTGATGGATTTGACAAAGAAAATTTTAAAACTTTGAGGAGAAGAGAGACAGAGGACATTCCAACCTTTGAGTTGGGGATAGAGAGGAAATGTTGGCCATGAAACTCAGAGGTGTTGGAGGTGAAGAGAAAAGGCTAACGTGTGGGGAGGCGGCGCCAGAGGGGGTGGAGAAAGTTTGATGCAGCCATGTGACATGTAGAAGCAAGTGCCTTAGAGAAGCGGGAAAGACTGGGAGCAGAAAAGCCTCACTGATATTTTGATATTTTCCGGATTTGCCGCTCACATGGTTCTGTTGACTTTGTCTAGTCACACCCGGCAGTCCAGGTGCAAAAGCCCAGCAAATGGACAGTAGGATGGACTCCAAAGTGCTGACAAGGCCAGCACTGCTGAAAGTCAAGAGGTGAGGAAGGGAAATTCCCACATGGGCTGCACTGGCAGCAACACATGCCCCGTCACTCAATCCGCACAACAGGCCTGCAAGGGAGGGATCATGAACTCTGCTTTCCCAGGAGGAAATGGGATTCAGAAAGTTCATTAGCTTGACCAAAGCCAAATAGCCACAAGTGGCAGAGCCAAGCTGGGGCTCACATTCGAGGTGGGCCCTTGCACCGGAGCATGCATCATTTGACTTGCATGGCAAGCATTGTACCAAAGCCCTTTCTACCCACACCCTGTGAGTCCACAAAATACATCAGGGAGTCTGAGGCCATAGTTGGGTTGTTTTGACTGTAACATTTATTAAAACATGTCATACAAACGGCATGGTTCTTGCTCTAAGAAGAAAATATTGAACAGTAATATTCAGTTAAGTAAAACCATAACGGAAAACAGCAATTTATTTGGCTTTAGCCACAAGGGCTGCCATCTCATATAACAATTTTACAAAAGATCTTGGGGCCGGAGCAATAGCATAGTGGGGAGGGCGGTTGCCTTGCATGCGGTTGACCCAGGTTCAATCCCGGCATCCCATACAGTCCCCAGAGCACCGCCAGGAGTAATTTCTGAGCGAAGAGCCAGGAGTAACCCCTGATCATTTCCTAGTGTGACCCAAAAAGAAAAAAAGAAAAAATCTGGGGCTGGAGCAATAGTCCAGTGGTCCAGTGGGTAGGGCGTTTGCCTTGCATGTGGTGGACCTGGGTTCGATCCTCGGCATCCCATATGGTCCCCTAAGCACTGCCAGGAGTAATGCCAGAGCATTGCCGGTGTGACCCAAAAAAGCAATAATAATAATAACAACAATAATAATAACAATAATAATAATAATTTGACAAAAGATCAATAAAGTACACACCTTGTGACAAACTGTCAATCACATGGTTTTGTGGTCTAAGAGCCACCTGACTTCCATAAATAAAATCATTTTCTGGAAAAATAAATTGGGAACCTCATAAAGGAAAAGAAAGCAATAGCAACTGCCATCAAGTCAATAGGCTTCTCAAGCAAAACTAGGGGCTGGAAGAGGCGGCAGTCATGTCTGCAAAACCTGAATTAGTATCTTTCCCTTTGGCACTGACAGTAAAGATTTGAGTTAAGAAACTCAGGGAGAGGGAGTAGCTAGAAGGTACAGCAGGTAGGGCATTTGCCTTGCAGGTGGCTGATCCAGCTTCCATACCCAGCACCCAATATGGTCCAACAGGAGTAATCTCTGAGTAAAGAGCCAGAAGTAAGCTCCCTGAGCACTACTGGGTTTGGCACCTCCAGATAGATAGATAGATAGATAGATAGATAGATAGATAGATAGATAGATAGATAGATAGATAGATAGATAGATAGATAGATAGATAGATAGATAGATAGATAGATAGATAGATAGATAGATAGATAGATAGATAGATAGATAGATAGATAGATAGATAGATAGATAGATATACATATAGGTTGATATAGATATCTATCTATATTATCTATATATCTACATCACTGTATCACTGTCTTCCCATTGTTCATCAATTTGCTCAAGTGGGCACTAATAACATCTCCATTAGTCCTGTCACAAGCAAGTGTAACCCAAGGGCATCTGCTTGCTTCAGGGACAGGAGGAGCCCGAAACCATTCTTCAGGTCATGGAACTGAGGTCCATAATTGTTACTAGCTTTTGGCATAACAAGTAAATAAAACAAGGGTAGCTTGCCAGGCTTTGCCATATATATCTACATATATAATATATAAATCTAATAAAGATTTTTAAACATATCATTATACCTAACAAAACAATGGAAATTTCTTTCTTTTTTTCATGTTTGAGTCATTACCAGCAGTGCTCCAGGAACTAAATGGTCACTTATCTTCCCGTTGTTCATCAATTGCTCTACTGGGCACCAGTAATTTCTCCATTCTTTGGGAATGAGGTCCATTCCCTCATTGTTATTGTTATTATTACTGTTTTTGGCATATTGAATACACTATGGGTAACTTGCCAGACTCTGGCATGGCTCTGGGTTCATCCCAGTCTTTTTTGTCAGACCATCAACCATCCAGGGCCCACGGGCAGAACCCTGGGTATAGACAAGCCTGTCTCCCGTTTGTCACCTGCTGACACAGCTGGGCACCGCAGTCACACCTGCGGTGGTACCAGGGATAGAACCCAGGACTCTCACATGCAAAGCATGCATTCCTATATATTGAGTCCTCTCCTTAAGCCTGATAATGTCCTAATATTATCTCATTTTCAAACCAATTAGAAAGGTCACTAATTATCTCAAAAATCTTTTCAGCCAAACAAGGCCTTACCAAGTACTCTTGTTTTTGTCTATTTAAATTTTAATAACTGTCTTTCCTCCTGGTTCCTGAGCCACTGATTTTCTGTAAAGTATTCTGAGTATTGATTCTCATTTTCACATTTCAGGAACTGAAGCTCAGAGAGCTAAGTAATGAGTGGGAAGTGATTCAGCTACGGAACAGAATTCTCATTTGGGACTGCCTCCCCCACCCCAGCCCCCAGACTGTACTAAGGCTGTGTTATATCAGTAGTAGCTTTAGTGCTGGAAGGGTCCTCCATGGTAAGGGAGATGGGCAAAGCCCCAGGAAGAAGGGAGTAAAAAGGAAGAGAGGGAGGTGGTTGTAATGATAATGATAATGCTATTTTGTGTGGGTGTCTGGTGCTGGGGTTGAACCCAGGCCTCACACATGCCAGGCAAGTGCTTTACCTCTGAGCCACCCCTGACCCTGTAGCACTATTTTTTACCAAGTCAGTGCTTAAAAATAGCTTCCCAGCACTATTTCATTCAGCCCTGATGACAATCGTGAGTACTTCCTACTGGTCCCAGTTTCACAGAGGAGGAAACTGAGGCATAACTTGCCGCTTGCTTTTTTTTTTTTTTAATTTTTTGGGTCACACCCAGCAATGCTCAGGGGTTACACCTGGATCTTCACTCAGGAATTACTCCTGGCGGTGCTCAGGGGACCATATGGGATCCGCCGTGATCGAACCCAGGTCGGCCGCATGCAAGGCAAGCACCCTACCTGTTGTGCTATTGCTCTGGCCCCCCTAGCTTGCCATTTGGACTTGCCCTAAAGTCCCACAGCTAGTTCAATAGAGTCAAAGTTCCTGCTCCTTTTCACTGCCACTAGAAAGGGGACTTTTCAGAAACCTGAGCTTTTGAGGCCTCTGGGTTGGAGGAGAAAACTCTGGCCTGGGGCCTGAACACCCAGGCTCCACCTCCAGCTCTGCCAGAGACCGGAAATGTGATGCCCAGCAGGCCACACCCACATGGGGCTTCTACATCTGCCAAATGGAGTCAGTGAAAGAGAGGAGCCGGTGGTGCACCCTCTGCCCTGACAGGGGCCTGGTTCTTGCATGAGTTATTCCCTGCCGATCAGCCCCTGGCCTGGAGCACCTCCAAAAAAAGGAAGAGGTTTGGGTAGAGGGAATGTTTTTTGTTTTGTTTTGTTTTGTTTATCATTTGAGATCCCTGTCACAATCTTTGATGTCTCTTCATCAAAGAATGAATCCCAAATGGCAGGATCAAACCAGGGGGTCATTTGATCCATGGGCTAAAGCCAGAGCAGTTGGCAGAGACAGGTTCATAGGGTCTGTAGCCACAGGAATGTCCCCTTGGTAGGACTCCCCTGGGAGAGAGCAGAGCACTTGGGATCAGGGGACCACTCCTAGCCTGCCCCTCTATGCTCTGCCCAGACAACTGGTGTGAATGGCTAGAGGGACGCCTTAGAGAATGCTTCAGGGTACTTGGAGCACCCCTGAGAGTTAGAGGGCTTTCTGCATGGATGATCCTTGAAAAATTAAAATATTGTGCTGTGAGATGATCCGGACTTCCCTCTCGCCACAACCCCACCCAGCAGACCAGACTATCACAACCCGGATCATCCACACCCACCCTGCAGCAGTTTTTTTTTTCAATCCGGCCCAGGTATGCTGACCAGAGACATGGGGCAGAGCTGCTCCTTGATCTCCATGTGCCCAGCCGCTCACGAGGCACCCGGGGAGGCATGGCGGGTTCTAGCCCTGGCCTGCCACCCCAGCAGAGCCTCACAACAAGCCAGACAACCCCCACTCCATGGGGGCCGCCATCTTCCACATCCGGACTTCCCTCTCATCACAACTCCACCCAGCAGACCAGACTATCACAGCCTAGCTCTACGCGCCGCCAGCAGCCGCACGGTTCATCAATAAATGCTTTATTTAGAGGTGACTACAAGAGTATGCCACCCGCACGGCAAGCCTGGCAAGCTGCTCGTGTCGTATTTGATATGCCAAATACCAGTAACATTTATATCAGGTCATTCCCATGACCTAATATAATGGTTTGAGGCTCTTTATGTTCCTGGAGCAAGCAGATGCCTTTGGGTTCTACTAGCATGAGACAGGACATATGGAGATGTTACTGGTGCCCGCTCTAGCAAATAGATGATGAACGGAAGATAGTGATAGTGATAGCTGTGAGACGCATTAAACACTCACATTAGCCCTTTAGGTCACAAAGGCTTACAGCAAGAACAGAATAGATCACAGTCCTTATGTCAGCTCTGTCCCTGGGCAGGTGCCAATGCCTGCTTGCTTCCTTGGCTAGAGAATGAGAGCTGGGTAGCATAAATGTCTCTCTGGGCCTTTCTCTCCTCTGAGCATCTAGGGATCTGGACAACTGTCTGCCCCCAGCACACTGCTATTAGTCGAGAATAGATGGTGGCAGGTGGGGACCAAGGCAGAAGTCCGTGGCCCAGGGGAATTACTACTGACTGGCATTACTGGACCATTACTATGAATAACCCCATGGTCTATGCATCACCGATTGCTACTAACGGAGTTCCCCAGCAGCTGTAAATATTAATAAGCATTGATGATCTCACATGGCTTCTGGGGGTTAGAAATTTGATAGCAGCTAAGTTGGGTGGTTCTTGCTCATCTCAAAGGAAATAGTCTTTTTTTTCCCGATTTTATTTTATTTTATCATTTTTCCCCCAAATATTGTTACACATGGGGCCGGGCGATAGCCCAGCAGGTAGGGCGTTTGCCTTGCACCGTGGCGGCTCATGCCGCCAGGGTTCGATCCCGGCATCCCATATGGTCCCCGAGCACCGCCAGGAGTAATTCCTGAGTGCAGAGCCAGGAGTAACCCCTGAGCATTGCCGGGGGTGACCCAAAAGAAAAAAAATATTGTTACACCATTTTAGACATACAATTGAAAGATGCTCATGTAGAGTTTTCGTTCTACAGTGTTCCAACACCCATCCCTCCACCCAAACCCATCTCCCATCACCAATGTCCCCACCTCCCTCCCCACTCCCCACACCTTAACTACTTGGTGGGTTCTGTATGTCATTTCTCTCCTCTTTATCTCTCCCTCCCGCCAAACTTTCCTGCACATTGTGGAATTCAGTGCATTAAAAAACATCACTGTTTCCACTATTTTAATGGACCGCTGGCCGCTTGCAGCCGCGCATACTGGGCTCAAACTGGTTTTGCTCTGTTGATCTGGTCATGAGGCAGTTTCCCAGCGTCCGGACAGCGAAAATGGTGGCTAGTGTGATGGGCGAGTCTCATCCGGCTGCTTCCGGGACCCCCCAGAGGTGACGGGCCCACTCCCAAAACCCATCTGCCCTCCTGGGGGGTCCCCTCTTCAGCTGGGCCCGGGCGAGCCGAGTTCCAGCCTCCCCAGCCGCTTCATGTTATGGCCGATGGCCCCCGGGCCAATAGTCTTTTTTTTTCTTTTTGGGTCACACCCGGCTATGCTCAGGGATTACTCCTGGCTCTGCACTCAGGAATTACTCCTGTCGGTGCTCGGGGGGACCATATGGGATGCCGGGGGATCGAACCCGGGCCGGCACAGGCCGGCCGCGTGCAAGGCAAACGCCCTACCGCTGGGCTATCGCCTCCAGACCCTCAAAGGACATGTCTTGAGCTTGTTGACTGAGGTCAGGTTCAATGTATCTGAGAGTTTGGCGGGTGCTGGAGGACCCCTTTCTGAGACCGTGTACTCACAGGGCTGGTGTAAGTTCTCGGCTCCTCACACACCTTTGAACAAACCTATAAACAAAATACCCAGCCTCAGACACCCTACACTGTCACTATGCTGTTTTCTTTTTTTTTTTTTGGGGTCTTTTTTGGGCCCCACCCGGCAATGCTCATGGGTTGCTCCTGGCTCTGTACTCAGGAATTAACTCCTGGCAGTACTCAAGGGACCATATGTGATGCTAGAGATCGAACCAGGTTGGCTGCATCTAAGGCAAAGATACCACTCTCTGTGTTATCACCCGGCCACTACTCTGCTATTTTCTATTGGACACACAGACAGATGCTGACACAGTGTGGGAGAGGACACACAAGGGCAAGGACAGCAGTAGGCAACTCTGACTGATGACAACTTGGAGACAGGGTCATCACCATCTACAGCTATTAATTTTATTATACACCTGCAATGCTCAGGGCTTACTCCTGGCTTTATGCTCAAGGATCACTCCTGACAATGATCTGGGGACCAAATGGAGTAACAGGGATTAAACCTGGGCCAGCCTTATGCAAGAAAAGCACTTGTCCACTGTGACCCAAATAAATAAAAACAAGAATAAAAAAAATCAACTTATCTTCTACCATCTTTACTTTGTGCTTCCCAGCTTCCAGATCTACAAGAGATAAACTTCTGCCCTATAAGTCCCTCACACTGATATCATTTAGCCAGCTTGAGCTAAGACTGACCTTGAACTCAGAAAGTTAGGCCACTAAGCTCTTGTCCTCTCCTAGGACTGGGAGATAATACAGAGAAAAAGGTGCCTGCCTTGCGTGAATACAAACCCAGTTCAATCCCTGGCACTCCATACAGTACCCAACCACTGCCACACTGCCAGGAGTGATCTCAGATCACAGAGCCAGGAAAAAAGCCTTGAGCACCACCAGATTGTGGCTCCAAAACCAAAATAAATCAATAAAATAATAAAATAAAATGAAACTTTCTCCTGGCCAGGAAGATAACTCAGTTTGATGAGTGCATGGCTTACACTGATCCGGGAAGAACCCCTTCCCCCATCCCGACTGTACTCAAACCAAAAGTAAAATAAAATAAAGTAAAATAAATAAACTGTCTCCCCTCTACTGCCACCTAGCCCTGTTCCCTGGGCCAGGGGAGACTCTTCACTGACAGCCTGGCCCCTGGCCTCTGCAAGGACAGACTTGAAAAAGGGCTTGGAAGAAGTCACATGGTAAGCTCAGTGCCCACAGTCTCTGTGTTAACCCAGATATTCTGGTACTTGTGTCCCAGAGAAGTAGCCTTAGGGGTGAGTGGCCTACCCCACCTGGCCTGCTGCTCCCCACCCCCACCAGCTTGAGCCTGGGCATGCCACCTGTACCCTTGGGTGGATCTAGATCACAAACAGTGAGCAGGAGGAAAACAAACTATATTTAAACTGCAGTTGCTCCATAACCAAAGTGAAAAGACAGTGACTTGGAGAAAACAGTAAGAACCCAGACACAGACCAAGTACATAGACCCATAATTCATGAAAGCTAAAAAACAAGCAAAGGATACAAAAAGGCAATTCACAAAGAAAAATATAAGCCAATTTTCTCCCCCCCAAATCAAAGCAAAGGCTATGGGCACTTACTCCATCATGTAAAACAACTCATTAATACAATGATGAAATTGGATCTTCTACATATTAAGAAAAACATTAAAGATGAATTGAACAATAAGCTTGGTACAATGCATGCTGTCTCTACTCTTGTGCCCACCTAGGGGAGGGGTACAATTTGACAAAGTCAAAATGAAAAGCCGTTTATGTCACCCCCTAACCAGGTGGGGTGGGCCGCTCACCCCCTAACGCTACTTCTCTGGGACACAAATACCAAGAGTCTTGTAACTCCATGGACCTGGATTCAATCCCCAGAATCCCATTTGGTCCCCAAATCACTACCAGGAGTAATTCCTGAGTGAGAGCAAGGAGTTACCCCTGAGCATGGTCAGGTGTGGCCCCCAAAAAAAACAAAACAAAAAAGAAAATGTTGTAGAGGAATGGAAAAAAAGCTGGCAAGAAATCCCAACTGTTAAAAAGTCACTGTTAGGGCCAGGGATGTAACTTAACAGTAGGCCATTGGCACTGCATCCGAGGCCCTGCGTTTGATCCCCAGAACTTAATAAAGGGGGAAGGGGCACTTGCCTTCTGGATTAGAGGTCAAGAAACTGGAGTTAGTTCCTAAGACCCTTTAACAAAAACTCAGTACTGCAAGGAGCTGGGCCCTCACCTCTGTCAGTGTTGAGACCTGGCCGGCAGGCCAGAGAGGAATCCAGACCGGGAATCCAGACATGAAGCATTGTGAAAACTAAGTGAGTACCCAGACAGGGGAGTTAGCCCCTGCCCAGTATGGGTGGGATAAGGTAGGCAGTAGGTAGTATTATCTCCCTTTCTATTTTTGTGTGTGTGTGTGTGTGTGTGTCACACATGGCAATGCTCAGGGGTTACTCCTGGCTCTACACTCAGGAATTAATCCTGGCACTGCTCGGGGACCATATGGGATGTCAGGGATCTAACCCAGGTTGGCCGCATATAAGGTAAACACCCTACCTGCTGGACTATCGCTCCAGCCCCTCTTATCTCCTTTTCTAAATTAAAATACCAGGGGAGTACCACATCCAAGGTCACAGAGGAAGTAAATAGGGTAACATGACCTTGAACCCAAATTTGTCTGAAGCTCCATTTTGTACCTGGCTGAGGAAAGAGAAGGTGAAGACAGCACAGAGAAACAGGCTGCTCTAGGGAAGACTCAGAACACCAGCCCCAAGTCTTTGCAGGACTTAGGGCCCCAGGAGCCTCCAAACTACCAGGAAACACAAGCTCATCTTCTGCTCAGGGCCTGCAGGCGGGCCACCCAAATGGGGTCAGAATTCAGCCACTAAATCTGGCCCCAGGGGGGCCACTCTGTGAACTCAGCACCAACACCTTAGGCTCCAGCTGTCGGCAGCCTGAGCTGGCACCATCCAAAATAGATCCCAAGAGGGCAAGCCTGGTCATCCCACTGGCCTCTGTTACCAGCCCCCTCCTGACCAGCCTGCTACCTCCCCACCCCTCGCAGCCCCGCCCCTGGGTTCTGAGTCACTGTGGAGAGGAAGCCAGGCTTTGGGGAGGAAAGGGACGTGCCACAAAAGAGAAGCCATGGGGCAGGGGTGGGTGGAACTAATGTGGGTCCTAGATTCCAGTCTCTGGGCCTGGCTGATGGTCTTACAAGCTTAGAACAAGCTGATTTACCAAGTGTAATGGGTTTGGGGTGGGGCGGGGGGCTGCAGTAACAGGCAGGAAGCATACTATCCCTGTAGTCTAATTGGGTCCTCACAACCGTGAAAGGCAGATATTAGTGTCTCTGTTTCACAGATAAATAAACTGAGATTCAGGGGGAAGAAATTTGCCTGAAGTCACCCAGTGCTTGGACCCTAGAACTAAACCAGATAGAGATTTTAAATCCAGGCCTGCAACCTATTGGCTGTGTAATCCTGAAAAGTCATAACATTTCTGTAGATGTTTCTCAGTTATCCCATCTACATAGATGATATTAAATTAATAGAAAAATCTCCTTTTCTAAATTAAAATACCAGGGAGAGTACCACATCCAAGGTCACAGAGGACCTGTGACAAACTAACAGATTATTACGAGGCTAAAAAG
Source organism: Cryptotis parvus (assembly GCA_021461705.1). Classification (NCBI taxonomy): domain Eukaryota; kingdom Metazoa; phylum Chordata; class Mammalia; order Eulipotyphla; family Soricidae; genus Cryptotis; species Cryptotis parvus. The sequence goes on from JAJIBD010014981.1 coordinate 34,031, forward strand.
GGCAAGAATAAGTTTTAGCATGTGATCTGGTACATAGAAATTCCTTAGTCAAAGTTACTGTGATTGGGGCCCGAGCGATAGTTCAGCAGGTAGGGCATTCACCTTGCACACGGCTGACCCGGGTTCGATTCCCCACCATCCCATATGGTCTCCTGAGTAATTACGGAGTCAGGAGTAGTTACTGAATGCAGAGCCAGGAGTAACTCCCTAAGCATTGCTGGGTGTTACCGGCAAAAAAAAAATGAAAAAATAGAAAAGTTACTGTGATTACTTCATGTACCTAAGCAATGAGATAATTTATTCTCTAAAAGAGGTGGGGCTCCACAGTGCAAGGAGTGATTCCTGAGCACAGAGCCATGAGTAACCCCTGAGCATTGTTGGGTGTGACCCCCCCAAAAAAATAAAATAAAATAAAATAAAAGCAGTGGGGCTAGAGAAAGATCTGAACCTTCCCAGGTCAATCCATGAAGTCTTCCTGAAAGAAGCAATTTATCTTTCCAGTTTTAATCTGATTGGGTGGTAGGAGACAGGGGCGGAGACATGGGAGTGTTTAGAACATAGAAACTATGGTAGGGAGTGTTGCCTCAGTCTGTGGGGGTCAGGTCAGGCCTAAACATGGGCAGGCCTCCAGACCTCGTTCTTGGAGGATGTCCCAACAGCCTGTTTGGGCACCTTGGATGATAAACAGGTTGTCACCCTCCGAGCCCCAAGTGAACCTGATAAATTCTGGCAAAGCTGAGGAGAGAGTGGGGCATCTATAAATACTGCATGACTCAGGGTCAGTGTCCTGTTGAGAGCTGCTTGTGTTTATGGTTCTGTTGCTCTGGGAAGCTGTTTCATCTCAGGCGGGACAGTCTGGGCCACCCCTGAACCCTCAGACCGCCTAGTTTGCTCCACTGGGGCACATTGGGGGTGTAAGGTCAGGTCACAGTCTAGCTTTGTGTCATTTCATTATAGGACACTGAAAAATATTCCCACTCCCTGGGCTTCCTGTCACCCAGGAAATGAAACGTGGTGTTGAATGAGCCGTGAGGCAGGACTGCTGAGGGGTTGGGCACAGGGTCGGGCTCCATAAACACATTAACTCTTCTTAGTTTCTTCCCAGACCCAGGGAT
>JAJIBD010014982.1:0-25195 GCA_021461705.1 Cryptotis parvus
CAGTATGTAGGGCATTTGCCTCAGTTCGATCCCTGGCATTCCATATGGTCCCCTGAGCACCACCAGGAATAATTTCTGAGTGCAGAGCCAGAAACCAGGAGTAAACCTTGAGCATTGCTGGGTGTGACCAAAAAAAAAAAAAAAAAAAAGAACCTGGGTTGTGAACTCCGGCACAGAAAGGAAAAAAAAGATACTATCTTGTTTAATACCAAGGGCACGGGCCAGAATGAAACCAGTAAACAGCTGCCAGTTGCTTTCTTCCTTAGTTGTTACTGGGCCACACCCAGCGACACTCATGCTTTACTCCTGCTCTTATGCTTCAAGATCACTCCTGGCAGGCTTGGGGACCATATTGGTTGCCAGGGTTTGTGTTGGCCGTGTGCAAAGCAAATGCCCTACCCACTGTACTATCTCTTTGGCCCTGCCAGTTGCATTTTCAAGTTGCAATGATGAGCTGGAGAGAGAACTCAAGGACTGGAGCAGTTGCTTTGCGGAAGCTCTGGTTTCCAGCTTTCACACCAGATGTTCCCCTGAATACTGCCAGAGTCCTGTCTCCTCCCCCCGCAACACCCATTAAAGAAAGCCAGGGCCAGAGGGTTAGCAAAGCAGGGAGGGCATTTGCCTGGCATTTGGTGAACCCAGCCTCAATCCCCAGCATCCCATATGGTCCCCAAGCACTTCCAGGATTAATTCCTCAGAGCAGAGCCAGAAGTAACCCCCTGCACATCACTGAGTGTGACCCTAAAAGCCCAAAAAAAAAAATAGATTTAAAAAGCTAAATTAGTTTTTTAATTAAACATAAACACACTTAAGTACAACACAAAAGCCCTGGACTGGACTGCACCTATCAGAAAGGATTAAATCACCCTTCCATGCTCCAGTAATCATTAATTCTGTTTGTGCATGCGGACTAAAGGTTTGTTGTGTTGTTACTGACTGAGCTGGGAGTCTGCTGCTAGCTGCTGTGCTCCTTATTAGCTAGCGTTCAGCTGTTGCTTGTGCAAGTGCTGAGGATGCTAATTGAATTCTTCAAATTCAGGGCCAGTGTTCCTTGTGGAGTTTGGCCTGACTTGCTGGTTCAAAGAGTGCTTGCTCTGCTGAGATGCGTTTCACTCTGCTGCCCCCTCCACCTGGCCGCATTTGTTGGGGGAACTCTTGAATGGGGGTTGGTGTGGGAGAGTTGGTCCACACCTGCAGTGCTAAGGGCTTCTTCCTGGTTATGCTCAGGTCAGGATTGACCCCTGCCGGGCTTGGGTCCCCTGCTTGGTACCAGGGATTGAGAAAGGCATTGGCCTCATGCAGGGTAGCCTCCTCTAGCCCTGCAAATAATTTTCCTCTAGCCCCGGAAATAATTTTCAAGTTGAATTAACTTTTTAGCACAAAGGCATGCATTCCAGCATGTTGAGGGCAGTCAAGAAAGCAAAGGACGGGACAGAGGGCCTTGCCTGTAGCCGGAAGAAGGGAGGGCAGGAGTGCTGGGCCTTGGGGGTTCCTGAAGTTAGGGAAAACCTCCTTTCTACTCCTGGGTGGGGGTGGGTGAGCACGCTGAGCTGGGTGAAGACCTGCTAGACGGTGAGACCTGGGTGGGAGAAAGAGCAGGATGTTTGCAGGATTCTCCTTTGCATATCCAAGCCCTTTCTCTGAGGTTCCATTCCCCCTCCCCTGAGAGCACCCTGTTACCCTGCCGCCTCTGTACAACTATGTCGAGGTGAAGGATTTGTGTCTGCCATATGTTTCCATTTCATTGTGGGTAACTTTTCCTGCAGTATGCTTCTGTCTAAATATCCTGAGCTAATTTTGATGTAATATTTAGAGGTAAGCCACCTAGATGCAAATAAATAAAGGAATAAGTGACCCTGAAATTTGGTGTTCCCAGCCTACACTTGGCAGTTCTCAGGGGGACCCCCTGTGGTGTTGGAACCCTGACCCTTGGTAAAGCGGCCTGTGCTCCAACCCTTGCTTGTGCTGTTCACCCGCTCCCCAGCCCTATTAGCCAAAGATAGTACCTGGTGGCAATAAACCTCAGATGGCCTGTACCTGAATTTGCACCTCATTTATCATACAATCAATGCAGATTCTTTCCAAATAAATAGGGTGTGACAGTGATTTTTTTTTTTTTTTTTTTGGCTTTTTTGGGTCACACGGGCAACACTCAGGGGTTACTCCTGGCTCTTTGCTCAGGAATCACTCCTGGCAGTGCTCGGGAGACCATATGGGATGCCGGGGATCGAACCCCTGTCGGCCGTGTGCAAGACCCTACCCACTGTGCTATTGCTCCGCCCCCAGAGTGATTTTCTGAATGTTGGTAATCTGGTGGCCTAATGGCCCCATTTGGTTGTTCTGGGAGCCCTAACTCAGAGTAAAGCTCGACCCTTTGCCTGGAGGCTTTGCCAGCAGCACTTCAGGTGCCTGAGTATTGGCTCCAGAGGACGTTCTTCAGCCAGGCATCTGGTGTGCCACGAGACTGAGCTGCGTGGTGGGGCAGAAATACAGCGGAGTGTTAGTGTGTGGCAGCTGCAGCAAGTGGAGTTGCAGCCAGCCGCAGGCCGGCTCTGCCTTGCCTGGGAGGTGGCCGTGGAGCTCCAGGACACGCGAGGCGGGGTGGCAGCCTGCTGTCCCACAGGTGGGGCCATGGCCTGGCTCTCTGTTGGAATTCAGCTTTATTAAAAAAGGGAAGATTGAGCTGCATACCCATTTTAGGAATATAAATGTTCAAACTTGTTAACCCTTTCGTATCCTCCCTCAAAAGTTTGTTGGCAGAGCTTGTCAGCGGTTCATTTTCTGTTTGTAAATTTCATGCTCATTTCCCGTTGGTTAGAATCGCAGACACACTAAAAGGATGTTAAGCTTTTCCAGTGCCTTTGATTCTGTTTTCCAAGCTCTTTCAGAAATGAGAGTGATGGTAAGACGCATGGCTGATGGGCTTGACCCCAAGAGCCCCACCAGGAGTGACCCCTGAGCACAGAGCCAGAAGTCTTCACTGCTAGATGTAGCCCCACCCCCTTCTCACCCTAAGGAAAAGGGGGAATAAGGTAGTGAATTAAAAATTAGTTATGGAGGGGGCTGGAGCGATAGCCCAGCCGGTGGGGGCGTTTGCCTTGCCCGCTGCCGGCCCGTGCCAGCCAGGGGTTCTATCTCCGGCATCCCATATGGTCCCCGAGCACCGCCGGGAGTAATTCCTGAGTGCAGAGCCAGGAGTAACCCCTGAGCATTGCCGGGTGTGACCCAAAACAACAAAAAAAAATTAGTTATGGGGGGCCGGAGCCAGAGTCCAGCGGGTAGGGCGCTTGCCTTGCATGCACCAGCAGGAGTAATTCCTGACCAAAGGGCCAGGTATCACAGGGTGTGACCCAAAAAAGCAAAAAAAAAAAAAAAAAAACAGTTATGGGGCCTCAGTACAAGGTTGAGGCACATGTTATGGAGCTTGTCTCCATTCAACCCCAAAAGCAAAAAATAAATACAAATAAAAGAAAAATCAATAGTTTGTATGCAGAAGTTAGTGTATGGCAGTTTGGTCAGTTGCAGAAAGAGTCTCCTGTCTGTCAAGCTGTCAAAAGAGATTTCTCTGTTGGAGGGTTGGGGGTGAGTAATGAGGGGTATACCCAGCAGTGTCCAGGGCTTGCTTCTGGCTCGGTGCCTCTGGGTCACTCCTGGGGGGTGCTCTGGGGGCCATATTGAGTGTCCAGATCAAACAGGACTTGGTGCATGCTAGGCTAGTGCCTTAATCCTGGAAGGCATCTCTCTGATTTCAAAGAGAGAAATGTATTTGTTAGTTCCTTTGTTTGTTTGGGGATTAACTCAGGAACAGTTTCTGTGCTCAGAAGTGCCTCCTGGCAGTGACCGGAGACCACATGTGGTGCCAGAGATTTGAACTGGGGCCTCTTCATGCCAGGTAAGCCTTAGCTCCTGTGCTGTCTTTCTGGCCCTAAAGTTCTTGAGTAAATGGCGGAGCATTATGAGGGGTGAGATGTTTCCCGTCAGGGCATGGAGTTGTATCACTGTCTTCCCATTGTTCATCAATTTGAGTGGGCACTATTAACATCTCCATAAGTCCTGCCACAAGCAAGTGTAACCCCAGGGCATCTGCTTGCTCCAGGGACAGGAAGAGCCTCAAACCATTCTTCAGGTCATGGAACTGAGGTCCATAATTTTTACTAGTTTTTGACATAACAAGTAAATAAAACACGGTAGGTTGCCAGGCTCTGCCTGTAGGTGGTATAGTCTCAGTAGAAGGCTCTCAACTCGAGCATTTACTGATGAAACTTAAAGGGGAAATATCAGGATTTTTTCTTGGATGGAGCTCTGAGGAACTATGGAGTCTGGATGTTGAGAATGACTGACCGAATGATATGTGGTTTGCTCTGGCTTCAGTTGGTTTGAGAAAAGGATGAGTAAGGAGGCTGGGGCTGGGGTAATCTCCGGTAGGAACCCCGGGAAAGGAAGTCTCTCTCGCCCCCTCCCTCCCCTCCTACCGGCTGGCCCTCTGCCCACCATGGCGGTGGCAGGGCTTCTTCCTGACTTTGCTGACAATCATTCCTGGTTGTTCTGGGGGTGAACCTGGCTCTGCTTTATGTGAGGCAAATGCCTTTCTCCTGTATTATCTCGCTGTCCCCACCCCCACTCCATCCTTCTCTTTTTATATTCTTTTCACTAGGGGGATGGGTGAGCAGTCTGCATTGGGTTTAAGACTTGAGAGCTAGGATGGGGCCAGAGCGATAGTCCAGCAGGTAGGGCGTTTGCCTTGCATGCAGCCGGCCCATACCAGCCCAGGTTTGATCCCCGGCATCCCATATGGTCCCCCAGTACCGCGGGAGTAATTCCTGAGTGCAGAGCCAGGAGAAACCCCTGAGCATTGCCGGGTGTGACCCAAAAAAAAAAAAAAAGACTTGAGAGCTAGGGAAGACAAAAGGGGCAGAGAGGGGCTAGAGCCATAGCTCAGCGGGGAGGGTGTTTGCCTTGCACACAGCCAGACTGGGTTCAATCCCCGGCATCCCATTTGGTCCCCTGAGCACCACCAGGAGTAATTCATGAGTGCAGAGCCAGGAGAAGCCCCTGAGCATTGCCGGGTGTGACCCCCCAAAAAAAAAAAAAAAAAAGCAAATAAAAGGGAGCAGAGAAGAGCAATGTTTGAAAGGATCTTCTCTGGGCCCTGCCCCTGTGTCCCGCCATGTGTCCCGACCTGCTCTCTGGGATTCTGTCCTGTTTCCCCTTGACCCTAGAGAGCTGTGCCTGCAGGACTGGCCTGTGCTGAGCATGTGGGATCCCAGATTTGATCTCAGGAGCATGGGCTATCCTGAGCTCTTAATTGTGTGTGGACAGCCAAAACACAGATTCAGCATTGTGACCTGCACTCTAGTCCTCCTTTCTCGACTGGTCAGAGGTGGACCTTCTTCCTCTTGCTTTCAAAAGTGCTTTTTTTTCTTTTTATGATTTCAAGTCTATGATAAATTGAAATGGCCTTTGGGGCCCCTGTCTGTGTGCGGTGTTTGAACCTGTGTCGGGCACTGAGACTGGGAGCAGCCACCCCCTCCAGGGTGCAAACAGGCGCATCCTAAACTATTCCTTACTGCTCAGGATAATCTTTTGAAGTCAGTAATTTTTATTGGACATTTTTCATTTTTTTCTTGAAGTGGGGCGGGGGAGCGTTGAGATAATTTTTCAGCCTGGAAGATTAATAAACTCTGGAGGCGCGGGTTATTGGAACCATGTTTCCCATCTCATTTTCAAGGGCGTGTAAAAAAAATAGAGATAGCATACGCTTTTAGCTGCGCTCCATCATCTTTCTCTGTTCATTTAAAAAAATGAGATCAAGACACAAAGGAACTTCAGAGCTTGCATTTGTTCTGTTTTATAAACAAAGAGGATGGAATACCCTTTCCTCCTGCAGTTTCTTAGCAACAAAACCCGAGTCAGTTTTACTGTCTGTGCTGTAAAAGATACTGTGTGTCTTTGTGTCGTGACATTGGATTCTCTGTTTCACGGGGCAACACGCTCTACTGGAATTCAGGAGTGGGAGGGGCTTGGTGCAGGGGGCCCTGCAGAGAGAAAAGAACATCTGAAGCTCTGACCTGTGGCACCCTCGTCTCTCTCAAGTCAGCTGACAGTAATCTCGCTCTCATTGCCACCCTCTTGGAATCCAGCCTGTTATTTAATTTTTTTTTTTTTTTGGGTCACCCCTGGCGATGCTCAGGGGGTTACTCCTGGCTCTGCACCTAGGAATTACTCCTGGCAGTGCTCGGGGACCATATGGGATGCCAGGGATCGAACCCAGGTCAGCCACATGCAAGGCAAATGCCCTACAAGTAAGTATCTTGATGCAAGTTGGTTCCAGTGCACGTCCATGTATAGGCCATAAGTATTAAGAAGCAGACTATAGTGCAGGGGCAGGACTCTGAAATGGGCCTCACCTGCCGAGCCACAGCTCCAGGTAGGCTGGTCCTTTATTACTGTTTACTGGGCTTACTCAGTTGTTCACATTTTATTTGTTGATTCTCGGCCACCCTTGGCATGCTCATGGCCAACTTCTGAGCATAGCTCTGTGCTTAGGGGCCACTTTTGGTGGTGCTCAGGGACTGTGTGGTTCTGGAGTCCTTGTCTCTCCAGTGGTTCCTATTTAAGTTTTTCATTTTGACTTTTTGCTTTGTATTTTTTGGACCAGACCCGTGGTTCTCAGGACTAACTCGTGGCTCTGCTTAGGGTTCATTCCTAGCAGGGTTCAGGGAATCCAACCTGGGCCAGCCAGTTACAAGGCAAGTGCCCTAACTCACTCCACTCTCTCACTCCAGCATTATTTGAGTTGCTTGGTCTGGGTTTTTTTTTTTTTTTTTTTTTTTTGCTTTTTTGGGTCACACCCGGCGATGCTCATGGGTTACTCCTGGCTCTGCACTCAGGAATTACTCCTGGCGGTGCTCGAGGGGACCATATGGGATGCCGGGGATCGAACCCAGGCCGGCACAGGCCAGCCGCGTGCAAGGCAAGCGCCCTACCCGCTGGGCTATAGCTCCGGCCCCAGGTCTGTTTTTTTTTTAGTCACATTTGGCGAAGCTCAGATGTCACTCCTATCTCTGCACCCAGGAATTAGTCCTGGTGATACTCGGGGACCATATGGGATGCCAGGGGATAGAACCCAGGTCGGCCATGTGCAAGACAGATGCTCTCCCCTCTGTGCTATCGCCTCAGCCCCTGTCCATTTATTCATTCTCCTACTAGGACACCCAGGCTTCATTTTCTGTTCTGGTGATTTAGCAGTAAAACGTAGATGAAGCCCAGGGGCCTGGGAAACAGCTAAAAGGGTAGGAGCGTGTGTTCGGCATTTAAGACCCCATGTTCATTCCCAGCCACTGCACGGTCCTCCCTGTACCACCAGGTATAGCCTGTTAGCGCTTTAGGAGTGTCCCTGGCGGCCACCAGCACCACCAGACTGGAACATCAAACAGTCGGGCTTGTACAGCTGGGCCAAGCATGGCCAGGAATGATGCCTGGGGCTCCGGAGCACTGCCTGAAAGCACCCTCCAGGAAATGAAAACATATCCATGGAAGTGACATTGAGGTAAGGATGGTGGTGAGGATAGATCCCAGCAGAGGGATAGTCCGCAGGTAGGAGCTGGCCTTACGTGTGGTTCACCCTGCTTCGATCCCCAGCCCCACGTCACCCAAGCACTAGTGACTCCTGAGCACCAGCTGAGAAACAGTCTCCCAGCAGCTCCATGCTGTTGCCCCTAAACAACGAAATTCAGAGGAGAATGAGAAAGAGCAAGAGGACGCCTTGGAAAAGGAATTTGGGTGCTGGCTGCTGCCTCTGTAGCAAAGGGAAGATCTTGTCCCAGGTCTTGGGATTTGGGCCCAAGATTTGGGCCAGAGACATAATTTAGGGGCTTAGGGGCTGGAGCTATAGTCCAGTGGGTAGCGCATTTGCCTTTGCACGCGCCAACCCGGGTTCGATCCCCGGCATCCCATATGGTTCCCTGGGCACCGCCAGGATTAATTCTTGAGCGCAGAGCCAGGAGTAACCCCTCAGCATTGCCAGATGTGACCCAGGCTTAGGTGCTTGCCTTGCATGTGGCCCACTCTGGTTTGATCCCCGAGCATTGCTGGGTTTAGGAGTTTCCTCGCCTAGGAAATGCCATGTTTGTTCTGTGCTTGTTTCTGGTGCTTCGTCCACCCACACCTGCCTGTCCGACAACCCGCGCCCCATGGAGTGCTTGTGGTGTCCAGCCTGGACGAGTGTCACAGCTTTCCTGGCTGCTCTCCTGCTTCAGGGCACTGGTCAAGTGTGTTGGTGCCCACCACTCTGATTCCTAATCTTTGCCTTCTAGACGACAGAGACCCGGGGTTCGGACTGTGACGGGCTGGGCCCTTGCGGGAGGAAGCAGGATGTAGAGTGTAGCTGCTGCTTGTTGTCACCCCCAACCCTGTGTCCTCCCGCACGTCCCGGAGCCGCTGGTCAAGTCTGGAGGTTTCACAGCATTGCTAAATAAGCTGCTTCCCAGACAGGCTCCTGGAGGCTGCATCTTAGTCATTTTCTTTTCCCAGCTCGCTAATGAATTAGCAGAGCAGAAATTAGCAGAATTGACTACGCATTTTTATTTTATTAATTTTTATTTGTTTGTGGGCCACACCTGGCAGTACTCAGGGCTGGCTTCTGGCTCTTTTGCTCAGGAATCACTATGGAGTGCCAGGGATCAAACGTGTGTCAGTGTCATGCAAGGCAAGCTCCCTACCTGCTTTACTCCCTCTCCAGCCCTGGCTATTCATTTTGAAACGGGGAGCTTTCCGTTTTGTTTGGCGGCTGTTCCCAGCTGTGCTCAGGGCTCTGTGCTCAGGACTCACTCCTGGGGCTACTTAGGGGACTCTATGTGGTACTGGGGACCTAATGCAGTCAGAAGTGTGCAAAGCAAAAGCTCTATTCACTGTTCTGACTCTCCAGTCCCAATTGGGAACTATCAGATGCTCTACTCACTGTACTATCTCTCCAGCCCAAATTGGGAACTATCAAAATTGTAGTCAAGACTGGAAAAATAGTACAGTGGGTAGGGCACTTGTCAACCCAGGTTCGATTCCCTGGCATCCCTATAGTCCCCCATGCAACACCAGAAGTGATTCTGGAGTGCAAAACCAGGAGTAACCCCTGAGCATTGCCGAGGCACCACCCTTCCCCCCACACTATCACTTTGGCTCCTGGTTTCCCTGTATTTCTTTGTTTGTTTGTTTGTTTGTTTGTTTGCCTTTTTGGGTCACACCCGGCAATGTCAGGAGCTACTCCTGGCTCTGCACTCAGGAATTACTCCTGGCGGTGCTCGGGGGACCATATGGGATGCTGGGGATCGAACTCAGGCCGGTACAGGCCGGCCACATGCAAAGGCAAATGCCCTACCCACTGGGCTATCGCTCCGGCCCTTGTTTCCCTGTATTTCTATGCTTATTCTGGATACGGTTGTAAGGCAGTTTTTTACTGGAAGTTTCTAGATGAATCTTTTGTTCTCTTTGTTGTTAGTATATTCTTCTATTCAGTTTAGGAGTGTGTGTGTTAGTTTCTTAGAAACAAGACTATAAAGTAACGTTAATTCCCATATCCTTTAGAGAAAGGGAATTTATTGCTGACTTTAGCCTAATAAACTCCATTTGTTCTTTAATGACTAGGATCTCTGGGGAGTCCCCACTAACCTTGATAATTGCCTGACAGCGTGGCATCCCGGGCTGATTCGGGCAGTGGGTGTAAATGAGCACTCGAGTCGGGCATCGTCTCCACGGCAGCTAGGAGGGGGGCCCTGCCGCTGCACAGTTGATGCCTCTCTGCAGTGCCCATCCACCCGACGGTGCACTGCTCCGCGTAGGACACACCATGGTGGATGCTCTGCAGATCTGGAAGGATTCTGAGGGTGAGCTGGTCTGGAGAGGAGCTGTGGAGGGTGGCTACAGATGTCGCTGGGACCAGGAAGAAAGCGTAAAGGGAGGAATGTGGGTGGTCGTGGTTCATGCTAGCTGATGGCCCGATGCAAATGAACTTTGGTGGGAGAATGCACATGGCCGTGTATTTAAAGCCTCCCTCACTTTGGTGTATGTGTGCCTGTCTGTCTGGTTTGAAGCCACACTCAGCGATGGTCAGGGGCTTGTTCCTAGCTCAGCGCTCTCGGATCACTCATGGTGGAGCTCTGGGGGGCCATATTTGGTGTCAGGGATTGAACCTGGCTCACCCATGTGCAAGGCCCACCATACCATCCTCCTCTGGGCTAAGAGGTGGTTTCATGAACAGGAGATAAAGGATAATCATGTCATCTTTTTTTCCTTCTTTTTTGCTTCACATCCAGTGATGCTCAGGGGTCACTGCTGGCTCTGCACTCAGGAATTACTCCTGGCAGTGCTCCGGGGGACCATGTGGGATGCCAGGGATCGAACCCGGGTCAGCCACATGCAAGGCAAACTCTCTACCTGCTGTAGTATTGCTCCAACTCCTAATCACATCTTTTTGAATGCGGAGAGTACAGGACTCGGACTGAAAGTGGGATTAAGATGGCAAAGTCTGAAAAGGGGATGTTGAGACTTTTTATTTTTATTTTTTGCTTTTTTGGGTCACATCTGGCGATGCTCAGGGGTTACTCCTGGCTCTGTACTCATGAATTACTCCCTGGCGGTGCTCAGGGGACCATATGTGATGCCGGGATCGAACCCGGGTCGGTATGGGCTGGCCACATGCAAGGCAAAAGCCTTACCTGCTGGGCTATCGCTCCGGCCCCAAGAGACTTTTTTATTTTTAAATTTCTAAAAGAGGAAATGAGTACAGAGGGGATTGTCTGCTTCCGTAACCTGAGTGCAGAGCCAGGAGAAATCCCTGAGCATTGCCGGTAAGACCCAAAACAAAAAAAAAAAAGTCATTTACTTGTGTGTGCTGTGGCCATGATAGTGGTTCAGATCAAATCCCAGCACTGCACATGGTATCCTGTGCGGCGTCAGGCATGGGCCATAGAGCCAGGAGTGGTCCTTGCACATAGAGCCAGTTGTGGCGTCTGAGCACTACCAGTATGAACCCCCCCCCAGCTCCCTCAAATCCCGTTCCATTATGTACCACACAGACCACACAGGCGTTTGCCCAGTAGTGCTCAGGGGTCACTCCTAGTAGTTTTCAGAAGGACTTTATATGGTGCAGGACGTGAGCCTTGAGTACAAACCTGCACTCAAGGCAAGCACCTTAACTCCTGCTCTCTCTATCTAGCCCCAGGATTTGTTTTGTTTTTAATTATTAATAATGGCATCTGCTTGCTTCAGGAATGTGAAGAGCCTCAAACCAGTAACGTTTGAGGGTCTTAGTTCAGGTCTTGGTCTTGGTTTGGTTCAGGGTCTTGACGAAGAAGTCTGACCATCTTGTAGGTGGGAGGCCACGTGATCTTTTGACGTCCCGTGCGATCCATTCAGTAACGGCTCTAGTCCAGCGGTCATCTCCAAATCACATTGCATGTCCAGCCCAAGAGGCCATTGAACTACACTGGCACGTGATAGGGTCAAATGGAAACTTACTGGTGCCCGCTCAAGCAAATCGAACGATGACAGGATGTCAAGTGATCAAGAATAATCATTAATGTCATTAGTTTATGTTTTGGAGGGTTCCTGGGTTTGGGTGCCACACCAAGTGTTGCTCAGGGGCTGTTCATGGCTCTGTGCTCAGAAGTAACCCCTGAAAATGGTAAGGGGTCACATTTGGTGCCAGAGATTTGAACTGAGGGGGCTTGGTCATTGCTGCCACATGCAAGACAAATGTCTTACTTTGTTTTTATTTTTTATTATTATTATTTTTTTTTGCCTTTTTGGGTCACACCCGGCGATGCTGAGGGGTTACTCCTGGCTCTGCACTCAGGAATTACTCCTGGCGGTGCTCGGGGAGACCATATGGGACCGCCGGGGATCGAACCCTTCCTGGAATTCTCTCTTCAGCCCGAATTTGGTGGGGTTTTTTTTTTTTTTTTTTTTTTTTTTTTGGCTTTTTGGGTCACACCTGGAAATGCTCAGGGGTTACTCCTGGCTCTGCACTCAGGAATTACTCCTGGCGCTGCTCAGGGAACCATATGGGATGCCGGAGATCGAACCCGGACCGGCATGGGCCGCCACGTGCGAGGCCCTACACACTGGACCATCGCTCGGGCCCCATTCATTCATTCTTTATTTGTAGATATAAGTAAATGTTCAGGAACCTTGTTTACATTAATAAGGACTTGAGAATTACAGTTTTGTTAGTGTCACTCAACTATTTAAATTCCTTTTTGTAATACTGCCAAGTTAAAATTTATCACAAGACACGGTTATCAGTCTACCATAGGAAACCTCCAGCAGATAGATACTTCTTCCATTTTGTTGGAAAGTACCTGACATTCATAAATTTTACTTAGCGTGACCTGAGAGTTAGCTGCTGTGTCAATACCAGCATCAGTGTTTGAATTGCCCCTTTGTTCAGGACTGGAGTAGCAGCACTAGGGCCCGGCAGGCCGCCTCCCAGCATTCCAGATGAGCAGGGCTCCTTGGAGGATGAAGTGGAGCCCGGCCCTTGGGGAGAGGAAATGTGGCAGAGGACGGTGGCTGCTCCTCACAGGAAGGATGGAGTGAGGGGAACTTCCCCTCACCAATTCCCTTAAGTCCATCCAAGCCCTATCCTTTAGAGGGCGTCCCTTTGTTTCGCCGCAGCCCAACCTCGAATTATGAGCAGCCTATGCCTACGCTCTGGCTTGCAAGCCCATTTCTGGCGCTGGGGAAAACTCTGGAAAGTTTCTTCTCCTCTCTCCCCACTCCCCACCCCTTCTGCAGGGTCAGGCCTGGTAGTTTGGGCAGTCTAGTCTGTGAACCCTGCAAGCTCCTCCTGGGATTCAGTGGGTTCACCTCGGGCCTGGGCCAGGCTTCCTGCATATTGCTGTGGTGAATAAGTGATGAAGAAATGACAGTCCTTGCCCTGCAGGAGCTTGTGATCCGAGCTCATGTTCTAAAGCAAAACAACACACCCTCCTCCAGAAAAGAAGCTCTGCTAGATCTTGGTGCTTTACCTACAAAGTAATGTAGTACATTTTATATTATATATAATGTAATAATAAGGCATATGTTTACAATATAATGCTTTGATATCTGGATATCAGTAATTTATATTTTTCATAATTCCCTCTCTATATATATAGACATATAGATATATATCTATATAAGATATATAGATATATATCTATATGTCTATATATATATATATAAATATATTTATATTTCACTGTATCACTGTCTTCCCGTTCATCATCGATATGCTCGAGCGGGCACCAGTAACATCTCCATATGTCCTGTCTCATGCTAGTAGAGTCCAAGGTCACCTGCTTGCTCCAGGAACATAAAGAGCCTCAAACCATTCCATCAGGTCATGGGAATGAGGTCTATAATTGTTACTGGTATGTGGCATATCAAATACGACATGGGTAGCTTGCCAGGCTCTGCCTTGCGGGTGGCATACTCTTGTTGTAGTCACCTCTAAATCCAGCATTTATTGATGAACTATGCAGCAGCTTGTGGCTGCGCGAGCCAGGCTGTGATAGGCTGGTCTGCTGGGTAGAGTTCTGATGAGAAGGAAGTCCGGATGTGGAAAATGGAGGCCCTCATGGAGTGGGGGGTCGTCTGGCTTGTTGCGAGGCTCTGCTGAGGTGCGGGTCAGGGCTAGAACCCGCCATCCCTCCCGGGCACCTTGTGAGTGGCTGGGCACAGGGGAGAGCCAGTAGCAGCTCTGCCCCATGTCTGTGAGTCTCAGGATCAGCATACGGTTCGGAGGCAGATGATCTCTGTCCGATGAGGATCAGACCAGACGATGTCCGTCGAGCCCACCCAGGGACGCCAGATGGTGGGGATTGCCACCGGGGTCCCCAACAGTGTCAGGGCAGAAGTTCTCTTCTACCTCTGAGGACTCGGGGAATGGATGAAAACTCACAAGTCCAGCGCAGTTACAAAAAGGCTTTTAATAGTACAAAAGCTCTTCCACAGCACTCCAATATAATGAAAGAACTCTAGCTCTGGTCCAAACTTAGAGCATACAAAAGAGTCTAAGTCTCCCACCAAAGAGAGAGGATCTCACCTAAGAGGAGTCCTACTCAAAAGAAGGAGCAAAAAGGCCCATATTTATATTTATAACTATATATATAGAGAGAAGGAATTATGAAAAATATAAATTACACTGACTTATAGTGTAATTTATAAATAAAAATATAAATTACACTGATTTATATAGATAGATATAGATATATCTATATATATAGATGTATATATCTATATGTGTGTCTATATATATATATATTTCAAACATTTAATAAAACTCCTATTTTTGTTTATTTTGTTTGTATGTTTTTGTATTTTTTTGCTTTTGGGGTCACACCCAGTGATGCTCAGGGGTTACTCCTGACTCTTTCCTCAGGAATTACTCTTGGCGGTGCTCGGGAGACCATATGGCATACCAGGGAATCAAACCTGGGTCAGCCACATGCAAGGCTAATGCCCTCCCTGCTTTGCTGTTGCTCTGGCCCCAAACTCCTTTTTTTGAAAAGGTAAGTTACACTGAGTGGGGCCGGAGCGATAGCCCAGTGGGTAGGGTGTTTGCCTTTCATGTGGCTGGCCCATGCCCGGCCGGGATCGATCTCCAGCATCCCATATGGTCCCTGAGCATTGCCGGGTGTGACCCAAAAAAAGCAAAAAAAAAAAAAAAAAAAGTTTACACTGAGTGGTACATACCTCCCATATGTGAGGCCTTAGGTTAGATTCCTGCACTGCAAGCAAATAAATCACTTGATCACTTGAATCCCGTTATTCATCGATTTGCTCAAGCGGGCACCAGTAACATTTCCATTGGACCCTATCACGCGCCAATGTAGCCCAGTGGCATCTGGTTGATTCAGGAATATGAAGAGCCTCAAACCGTTCCTTCAGGGTCCTTACAAGGAAGTCTGACCATCTTGTAGGTGGGCGGCCACATGATCTTTTGACATCCCGTGGGATCCAGTCGGTAACAGCTCTAGTCCATCGGTCATCTCCAAATCGCATTACATGTCAGGCCCATTTGATTTTCGATGCCTTGGCAAACGAGACAGCCTCCCTGATTCTGGAATAGCGACAGAGGTCAGAACTCCGGATTCCTTCACTCACTTGAGTGAGGCGTGATATTCCAAGCATAGATCTTTCGATTCCTGTCTGGGAGACCCGAATAGCATTCTCATCCTGCTTTCGTAGGGCCCAGGTCTCTGAGGCATATGTTAATGCAGGGAGAAGGGTGTAGTCGAAGAGATGTGCCCAGAGCCGGAGGTTCTTTGTCCTTTTAGCTGGAATGCCTTTGAAGGCATTCCATGCCGCCTCTCTTCCTCCTGCTCAGCTCAGGTTTTAGTTTTTTTTTTTTTTTTTTTGCTTTTTTGGGTCACACCCGGCGACTCTCAGGGGTTATTCCTGGCTCTGCACTCAGGAATTACTCCTGATGGTGCTCAGGGGACCATATGGGATGCCAAGGATTGAACCCGGCCGGCAAAGGCCGGCTACGCAAAGGCAAACGCCCTACCCGCTGGGCTATCACTCCGACCCATGGTTTTAGGTCATTCATCATGTTGACTTCTCGACCTAGGTACATATAACTGCTGCATTCAGAGATGTTTGTTCCATTGAGAGTGAATGGGGCGTCAGGAACTAGTTCATTTTTCATGAACATAGTTTTCTTCAGATTTAGCTGTTGACCTATCTTTCCATATTCTCGGTCGAAGTCAGCCAGCATTTGTGCCGCTTGGGTAATGTTTGGTGTTATTAGAACGATGTCATCAGCGAAGCAGAGGTGGTGTAGTTGCCGACCATCTATCTTCACTCCCATTCCTTCCCATTCTAATTGTCGCATGATGTTCTCAAGGGTGGTGCTGAAGAGTTTTGGTGAGATGGTATCACTCTGTCGAACCCCTCTTTTGACATCAATGATCACTTCCTTGTAGAATGGTGAGATCCTGGTGGTGAATCCGTAATACAGCTCACGAAGGATCTTGATGTATTTGGTTTGAACATTCTGTTTGGCTAGGGCTTCGATGACCGCTAGTCTCCACAGAATCAAAGGCTTTCTGTAAATCAATGAACGTGAGATAGAGCGGCATCTTGTACTCCCTACAAACATCAATGAGCTTGGTTACCGTGTGGATATGGTTGATTGTGCTGAATCCTTTCTGGAAACCAGCTTGCTCGCATGGTTGTCCTTCATCTAGTGTTCTGCTAATCCTGTTCAGGATGACTCGTGTAAACAGCTTGTAGATGACAGACAACAGGCAGATGGGGTTATAGTTGCCGATGTCGTGAATGTCTCCCTTCTTGAACAGTAGAACTGTCCTGCTGGTTTTCCATTGGAAGGGCACCTTGCATTTGGACAGGTAGCGTGTGAAGAGCCGAGCTAGTGTATTGATGAGTACCGATGGCAGATTCTTCAGGTGTCCAGGTCTGACTTTGTCTGGGCCTGGTGCTGTTCCCTTCTTTACCGATGAGATGGCATGTCGGATTTCAGAAGGGAGAACGTTGGGAATGACATATCCATCCTGTGGAACTTGGTATGTGGGCATGTGGACGTGGCTATCAAAAAGATTTGAGTAGAAGTCATGGATAATCTTCTCCATTGCTTTTCTGGAAGATGTGATAGATCCATCAGGGCGTCAGAACAAATAAGTAAATGAATGAATGAATTAGTGAATGAATGAATAAGCATACGAGGTTAGGCTGTCTCTCAGACTTTAAGAGACAGCCAAAGGGTCCTGACCAAAGGAATATTAACTGGGTGCTGGGGCTGGAAAGACAGCAGTACAGTGGGAAAGGCTCTCGACTGCCAGCCCACCAAATTCTGCCTCTTTTTTTTTTTTTTGAGTCATACCCAGCGATGCTCCGGGGTTACTCCTGGCTCTGCACTCAGGAATCACCCTTGGCACTGTGTGGGGACCATATTGGATGATGCTGGGGATCGAACCCGGGGTCAGCTGCATGCAAGGCAAACGCCCTCCCTGCTTAACTATCACTCCAGCCCTCAGGTTCGACCTCTGGCACCGTGTATGGCGCCCCCCCCACCCTACCCCGCCAGCCCTGCCATGAGGGATCCCTGAGTGCAGAGCCAGTGGTAAGCACCGCCGAGTGCAACCCACGAACAAACCCAAGAACTCTGGGGCCAGAGGGGTGGTGCGATGGGCTGGAGCGCTTTGTGGACAGGGAGGCCCAGGTTCACTACCTGACCCAAGCACTGCCCGCACAACCCTGAGCACGGCTGAGACTGTGCTGCACACTGGCCTGGCCCAGACCCGCGCTGGTCTGCAGAGAGCCTGCTGACGGCTGCTCTGGACTGATTCATCCAGGGACAGGCATCGAAGGCATATGGCCTTGTCTTAGAATGTCCCGAGGCTCCCCTAAGCACTCACAAACCACCCGCCGTGGACAGTCTTTGCTCCTGTCCTACGGCAGGACACTCATCAGTGAGAGAGGAAGCTTTCATTATCTCCGATTGTGCTTTACAAAAATTGAGAATGTTCTTGGTTTTATTACTAAGTAATCTGGACCTGTGACTTCTTGGTTATTGTTTGGTTTATTTCTTTCATATGTCAAAGTTCATGATGTTCTTCCTGTTCTCTTCAGCCCTGGTGCGCCCACACACAGGCCCTTTGATTTGGAGCTCCGGGGCTGCATTTAGCTCTGGTTTCTCACATGCTGCTGATTTGATCTCCTTTATAGTCTCACATTTCTGTTGCCATACCCTCTGTGATCTGGGCCTCCCCACAGCTTTTTAACAATTAGTAATTGAGCAGGAAGTGTGTTTTTATTACAGTGGCCTTTTGATTTTGATTTTACAATCCTGTAGTGTTAGCAGAGAGCAGAGGTGAGGCAGTGGCTCTCTGAAACACATTTTTGACAGAGAAGTCTGTGGTTTCAGCCACTTGGCTATCTGTCAGCCATTCTCAGACTTCCCTCTGGTGTTGGTTGCCTGGCAACCTGGGGCTGGAGCAATCAAACCGTGGCCAGTTCTTTTCCAAGCCCAGATTGGGAGATGATTTATTGGAGGAACTGTCTACATAAACCCAAACCAAGAAGTGGGTCCTTTCTCTTTTTATACAGCAGGGTTTATATAAACCACATCAGGAAAAAATAATGTATCAGCTTCAGGGTTGTTGTAAATTATTATCTTTTTCAAGAGTAAAATTACCCTCAGATCACTAGTACAGTAGGTAAGGATCTTGCCTTGCATGTGCCCGACTGAATATGGTTCCCGAGCCTTGCCAGAAATAATCCCAGAGCAGCACGAGTGTGGCCCACAGGCAGAAAACAAAACGAACAATTAAGTGACTTCGTGTCTGAGTGGGTATAGCTTATTACAGCTCTGTAGGGCTTCCTTCCCAGGACTGCCCAGGAGGCCAGGTGGCAGCAGAGACCAAACCCGGCTTCCAGTGTAAGCTGGGCCTGTGTTCCAGCCTTCCCCCCCACACTCCCATCTTCATATCCCTTGGGTTAATATTTTTAGTTGAGGCTTAAAACACTTGCCTCGGGGCTGGAGCGATAGTCCAGCGGGTACGGCATTTGCCTTGCACGCAGCCGGCCCATGCTGGCCCGGGTTCAATCCCGGCATCCCATATGGTCCCCCAAGCACCGCCAGGAGTAATTCCTGAGTGCAGAGCCAGGAACAACCCCTGAGCATTGCCGGGTGTTACCCAAAAAAGAAAAAAAAAGCCCACTTGCCTTGCATGTGACTCACCTTTGTTTAATCCCTGCCGACACACACTGTTTCCCAGCACTACCAGGAATGAGCCCCAACCACAGAGCTAGGAGTAGGCCCTGAGGACACAGGAATGCCCCTTTCCCCTTCTAGATGCTTTTGTTTGCCCTGGAACTGGAGGATGTTATGCAGGTGGGTGGGGTCATTCAGAAGGAGAGGGGACACACCCCTTACACACACACACACACACACACACACACACGGCACGCGCACGCCTTAGTAAAGGAATACCAAATGGCCTAAAGGCAACAGAACCTGAAAGTTTGCCTCCAAAACTGAGCTCGGGAGTGAAGGAGCAGGGATGGAGTGGGCTAGTGGTGGGTGTGGTGTCGAGACCCGCCTGGCCTGCTGTGTCTACAGTGCTGGGAGAGAGGACGGCTGTCAGCTGACACCTTCATCCTGCTCCTTCTGCTCCGCCCACCAGTTATTTTTTAATCACAGTTTCGTAATCATGAAAGTTACCCCACATTGATTCACTTTGTCTCTAGAAGTGAGTTTTAAAGTTCTCTTTGAGGTCTCTTCCTTAGAGAGTGGCAACTCATTTCTCCATATTGGAAAGGAGAATTCTGGGGAGCCTGCGGGGAGGGGCTTAGCATTCCTTTTTCTTGTTTGTTCTTCAGGTCACACCTGGCAGTGCTCAGGGGCTGCTCCCAGAGGTGCTGGAGACACCGTCCACTGCCAGGGATCTAATCTGATTTTTTTTAATATTAAGGCAATAATGTGGACTCAAAGTCTACTCTGCATGCAGCCCAGTGTATCCAGCTGTGTATGTAAATGTGCTATTAATATGTTTGTATTCCTTATAAATACACAGATCTAATCTGTGCGTGTAATTTATACACAGCTGTGCTCTTCTGTACATGAGGTATCATCGAGTGCAGTTGTTCCCAGCGGGAGCCAGCAGAGAGGGGACGCACTGCCGGAGGAGCTGGGCGATGCCTTCAGGCTTGAGCAGCTGGAGGCCCGCTGGGCCCCCTAGAGCCAGGGAAATAGCGGCCACTGTGGCCAGGCGAGGGCTCTGCCTTCAGTGACTGACATGTGCCTTCACCACTCCGGGCCCCGAATCCTCTAAACGATTTGTCCCCAGTTTGGAGACTGTTCGAAGTGGATGAAGTTAAGTCAGGTGCTCTGGGCCCTTGTCACGTTGGGATTGGGAAACATAATCCAGGACTGCCTTCCAGCTGTGGGTCCAGTTCCAGCCTGGCCTCAGTTTCCTCTTTGGGAAGTGCCAGGTCATAATAGTTTCTGGAATCAGACCCAGACCCTTCAGAGGCAAGGCTCATGCTCTACCACTGAGCAGCATTGCTATCTGGTGGACTGTTCCCCTGGAAGACAGACTTCACTGAATTTAAAATAACAACCTTGGGGCCGGAGCAAGAGCACAGCGGGGCAGGGCGTTTGCCTTGCACACGGCCGACCCTGTGTTCGATACCCGGCATCCCATATGGTCCCTCAGCACTGCCAGGAGTAATTCCTGAACAAAGAGCCAGGAGTAACCCCTGAGCATCGCCAGGTATGACCCGAAAAGCAAATAAAATTAAAAAAAATAATAAAATAATAATAGTAATAATAATAATCCACTGTCTTCCCGTTCATCATCGATATACTCGAGCGGGCACCAGTAATATCTCCATATGTCCTGTCTCATGCTAGTAGAGCCCAAGGACATCTGCTGCTCCAGGAACATAAAGAGCCTCAAACCATTCCATCAGGTCATGGGAATGAGGTCTATAATTGTTACTGGTATTTGGCATATCAAATACAACACGGGTAACTTGCCAGGCTCTGCCGTGCTGGTGGCATACTCTTGTAGTCACCTCTGATCTCCAGCATTTATTGATGAACCGCGACGGCCACTTGCGGCTGCACAAGCCGGGCTGTGATAGGCTCTTCTGCTGGGTGGAGCTCTGACGCAGAGGGAAGTCTGGATGTGGAAAATAGCGGCCCTCATGGAGTGGGGGGGTGGCTGTCTAGCTTCTTGTGAGGCTCTGCTGGGGTGGCGGGCCAGGGCTAGAACCCGCCATCCCTCCCAGGTGCCTCGTGAACAGCTGGGCCCAGAGAGAGCAGGTAGCATCTCTGCCCCATGTCTGTGAGTCTCTTTCCTTGATATCTGGAGAAATTCTTCCCATCATCAGGCCAGAGGTGCAGTGTTGGATGACAGGCTTAGCTGCTAGTTTGGGAGCTTTGCTCTTTAACCCACTCACAGCTTAATCTATTTACATGTTCTTTTCTTTTTCTTTTTCTTTTTTTTTTTTTTGGGTCACACCCGGCGATGCTCAGGGGTTTCTCCTGGCTCTGCACTTAGGAATTACTCCTGGCGGTGCTTCGTGAGCATATGGGATGCCGGGGACCAAACTCGGATAAAGGTGTGCTAGGCGAACACCTTCCCCACTGTGTGATCGCTTCAACCCCTGGCACTTGTCTTGAGATACCTCCTCATCTTCAATACAATATGAGATACATTATGCCCATTTGGCATCTGCTATTAGTCTGGGGCTAGTTTTATTTGGGGTGTAGCCGGGCAGCCACAATGGGCAGGGAGGTTTTTAGCCGGCAGTGTTTCTCCATGTTCATGCTTCCACTTAACTAGCCAGTTAACTAGCCCCATTGCATCGATGGGGCCGGAGCCATAGTCCAGCGGGGAGGGTGTTTGCCTTGCATGCAGCTGACCCGGGTTCGATCCCTGGCATCCCATATGGTCTCCCATGCAGTGCCAGGAGTGATTCCTGAGCACAGATCCAGGGGTAACCCTGAGCATCGCTGGGTGTGACACAAAAAGCAAACAAACAAAAAAAAAACTACATCGAGGCATGCTCTGACACTCACCTAGTGGCAGTGCTTTGTTAAGCCTGCAATAATGTCAGCCTTCCGTGTAATCAATATCATCATTTAGACTCAGGGTCTTTGACAGAGACCTGTAGGATGGTTTGGTGGCCTTAGTCAGGGCCCAGTTGCTGTGTCAACCAGGCAAGATGAAGTCATTGTCCTGTTTGATTGTCCTGTTTGATTATGGTCTTTGAATCACAAAAGGAGTCATTCCTTTTGGGGATTGGGGACAGAGAGGTGATTCCTGGTGGTGCTCAGGAATTACTCCTGGCTTGGAGCTCAGAGAACCCTATGGGGTGCCAGGGATCACATCTGTGTGGGCCTCATTCTGGAGTAACTCCGATTTGACATTTGAGACCACCTGGGAAGTTTTTGTGGGTACATCAGAAAAGAAATCACCAGGTGCAGTGAGGCTGCCGGGCTGCGTCTCCAAGTGGGGTTACTTGTTTCCTCAGGGGTCATGTAGGTTTGAACAGACAGGAATGGTAAAATCGGTTCATTTTGTCGGCAGTAATTAAAGAGAGAAATTTAGCAGTGATCAGGTCTCAAGAGTCATTGAATTAAGGAAGATGGGAGATGAATGTGAAGATAATAGAATTAGGGAAGACGCCAATCAGCTGACCTCCAGCTAGCTTCGTTTATTTATCCGGCCTCTCGTCCAGTATGTGTGAAGAGCGCTGTGGTCAGTGCTGGGGGGAGAGGAGAGGAGATTCCACTGTGTTCAGCTTCATGGCTGGTACCTTACTGCAGTAGGGAGTCGGGTCAGATAAAGCTGAGGAAGGTTACAGGGAATGACAGGACATGCAGATTGATTGAGGAAGTCTTACTTGGAAGACTATATCAGTCACTTAAGAATGCTAGCACGAGGTTAAAGTATTTAGTGGTTTTCATAATAAAGCTTGTCTAATTTTCTCTTACTACCTAACAAATGATGTCCCAATGTCTTAGCCACTTAGGCCAAGTCTCTTTCCTTTAGGCCAGGAATTGCGAAGTGCAAAGTCCCTGTCGCCCTATCTACTGGGTCTTGACACCCTCCCCAGCCCACCTGCCTGGCTGCACCTCAGTGAGTTAGTCAAGCACAACCACCTTGTGCTTGGTGGTTCCCTGTGAGCTTTGGCCCATTCGCTGCTCTGCGGAAGCCGGTGAGCAGAAGCTTGAGGGCCTGTGGATGCAGCCCTTGGTAAGGAGTGACCTAGTCAGAGCATGTGAGGATCCTCTCTGGCTCCACTCTCTGCTTCCTCCTGACTCCATCTCCCTGCCTTCTAGAAACTTCCAAACTAGGATTCCTTTCAGATCCTGGTGCTTCATAGGGGTTTTTTCTTTTTTCTGCCTACTATTTCTGATTCTGACTCTTCATTTATATGGTAGTTTAATTCGTTACGTTATCCTGCCTGACAGAAATAAGTGAAATAAATCATCCCCTCAAATGAAAATAGCACAATTTAAAATAATTTTTTTAAAAAATGTCTCAGCTCCACGAGATGAGGCTTGAGGAATGCTATGCAGTTGGAGGTCTCTTGCGAGCCTGTGATCCAGTGGGAGGTGGCAGAGTTGCAAAATCGCCTTCCCTGACGGTCTGAACTGGGAAAGGCTCATGGCTGGACTTCACGGGTCTCTTGGTCTAAGTCTCACCCACCGCCTCAGAGTCAGTGCCCTCCTGTGTCAGAATGACCCACTACCCCTTCTTGTCCTCCTTCCCTTTTCCCCCTCTGTGGTCACCATGGTTTTGGATAATAGTTAGGAGTTATTTTTGTGTTTGTCATTCGCTTTCATGCTAATGCTGATGAGTGAAACCAGCCAGTAAATCATCTATCTTGTCATTTCCTTCCTTTTTTTTTTTTTTTTTTAACTTTTTTGGCTTTTTGGGTCACACACACACACATACACAGAGAGATGCTCAGGGGTTAGTTACTCCTGGCTCTTCGCTCAGGAATTACTCCTGGGAGTGCTTGGGTGGCCCATATGGGATGTCTGGGATCCAAATCCAACCCTGGTTGGCCTCATTCAAGACACAATGCCCTCCCCTCTGTGCTATTGCATGCTGTCCCATTGAGCCTCTGTGGGCCACAGAGTTCTTGTCAGTCTAGCAGGTCCTATCCCCTCTCTGTTCACTCTGAACATTTGTCTTAAGGTCTGACAGGAGTTCCTTGGACACTGAATAGAGATGGATCCTACCTTTTGTTTGCTTGGGGGTCCTCTGCAGTGCTTGGCAATCATGCAGCTCCCAGGGGCAAATAGGGGGAGGCCATATGCAAGGCGCTCTCCTGGCCCTGGTCACACCTGAGAAGGGCACCTTCTGTGGCTTTGGGGATTGAAGCTGACTTGGCAGCATCAAAGGCAAGTGCCTTACTGTGCTGTCTCTGTCCCCAAGGAATATGTTTGGATGTGGGAGAAGCGAATCTCGACAAACTCGTCTATAGTTGATCACTCAGCATCGCGCCCGCAGATGTCTGGAAAAGCTTTTGTTGCTTTAGCTTGGCCCTTCTCTTGCAGCTCCTGTCCCCCAACGCACACACTAGCTTGGGACCCACATTTAGGATGCATCTTCAATAGTTGGCTTCTGGACTTGGGCTTTATTATCACTGTTGGGAGGAGCTGTGGTTTACTCATTTGTAAATCTGCCAGCTGTTCATTCCCTGGAGAACCAGCAAGTTATTAGCATAAAATTTTGTGCAGAAAACAGGGTAGAATGGAAGGAGCCATTTTCACAGTGGGAATCATTTTAATACCTACAGTGTTTTCCAAACAGTTACAGAAGAGGACCGAGGAGAACTCACTTTCTTGAAGTCCTAGTGAGTTTCTGACTGTGATACAGTAGTTCAAATTCACCAGAGGGTGTTAATTTTGAAAGTTCTCGGCCAGGGGTTAATGCAAAGTTATCTTTTAGCCAGTTTTTTTTTTTTTTTTTTTTAGCAGAGATCCTCTCCTTCTGCTTCTCTTGCTGCAGACACAAGACAGGTCCAGCCCGAAATTAGCTCTTGGAAACATTGCTGCAGCAGTGAGGAGCCAGCCCAGCACTGCCTGTCTTTAGTTCCAGTCGCAGAAGCTTTTCTTTTTCATTTCCTTTTTCTTTCTACTTCTTCCTTTCTTTCTCACTTTTTTTTTTTTTTTGCAACTGAAAACCAAATATTTTGGCTATTTTAAAATGAAAACTAGGGGCCGGAGCGATAGCCCAGCGGGTAGGGCGTTTGCCTTGTACGGCCGCCGGCTTGTGCCGGCCCGGTTCCGATTCCCGGCATCCCATATGGTCCCCCAAGCACCGCCAGGAGTAATTCCTGAGTGCAGAGCCAGGAGTAGCCCCTGAGCATTGCCGGGTGTGACCCAAAAAAAGCAAAAAAAAAAAAAAAAAAAAATGAAAACTAGAGGGGCTGGAGCGATAGCACAGCGGGTAGGGCATTTGCCTTGCAAGCAGCCGACCCGAGTTCGATCCCCGGCATCCCATATGGTCCCCTGAGTACCACCAGGAGTGATTCCTGAGTGCAGAGCCAGGAGTTTTCTCTGAAATTCCTGAGCATTGCTGAATGTGACCCAAAAAAGCAAAAAATAAAAAAAATAAAAAAAAAAAAAATGAAAACTAGGGCCGAGCAATAGCCCAGTGGGTAGGGCGTT
>JAJIBD010014983.1:0-31649 GCA_021461705.1 Cryptotis parvus
AGTGGGTGTGAAGTTCAGCCTCTACTCCATGGAAGAATTACACAGGGCATGAACATATGAAGGACATTTCAGAGTCTGGCTACCTCATGCGCTTCTTGTAGGCAATGTCCACTCCTGGAGAAACCAGTGAGAGACTCCTGAAGAAGTTCAGGTTGTGGGGGCATAGTGAGGTAAACTGAATGAATGATATGCACCATCACAAGTGTATGGGTGCTGTGTAAGCCTGGAAGCAGGAGGACGTAACCTAGAAGAAGAAGAAAGTCCTTGAGCTTTCTTGACTCTTTCGACGAGTCTTGAGCTTTCCAGGTAGACAAATGGGTGAGATTCATTGCTGAAAGAGAGGAAAACATCCTGAAAAAGAAGGAGCATGGCTTTCTGAGAAAACCACAATAACTTGGTCTAGCAGGAGATATGTCACATGACAAGAACATGTAGACCTTGGCAGGGGTTGCAGGAAGAGAACAAATTATGAAAGAGCTCAAATATCCAGTGCAGGTGTTGGAAGTTTTCCCTAAATACTTCTGGCGTGAGGGACAACTAGAAGACTTTGGGCACTCACCAAGTGTCTTGTATTAAGTAGAAAATGTTGATGGTAATGAGCTTGGTTTCCAGGAGCTTATAATTTGGTCTAAAAGTTAAAAAATGAACATAGTTAAACATGTTTCAAGCATTCAAATATTAGTTTACTGATAAGTATTTTGTTTCAAGTACCGATTAAAAAAGAAGTGAAAGTTTTTTTTTTATAGGAAAGATCAATTTGAATGTGTGATCATGAGGTTTTCTGGACTAAGTAGAGCCTCCCTCCTGAGCGTTTGGGTGTTAGCTATAGAAGAAGATAGAGGGAGTTGGGAGAATCATCATAGGGGAAATAAGGTGAGGGAGAGGATTGATGAGGGCAATGGTGGACCCATTTGTCACAAAAGAGGGTTCTGCATGGGAGAAAGACAGTAGGAGAGACCAGAGAAATAGTACAGTGGGTAGGGCACCTGCCTTGCTCATGGCCACTCTAGTTCATTCCCAGCATCTCAAGGGATCCCCTGACCTTGTTAGGAGTAATCCCTGAGCGCTGCTGGGTGTGGTCCCAAAACAAAATAAAAAAAATGCTCCAAAGAAAACAAAAGCAAAGGGAAAGGGAGAGAAAGGTTTTAGAGACCCTAAGCACCAGGCCCTGAAGCACAAAACTCAAATGGGGATGCATGTGAGCTAGGACTCTGCATCTCTTGAAGGCCAATCCATGTACCCTCTTTTCTTAAACACAGGGAGATTATGAGGTTGGGAAATAACATTTTTTTTGACAACATTAAGAAGCTTCAGGAAAAGAAAGAAAGACCAAGGCGGCAGGAGGCCTCAGGACTGGGAAGGCAATCCTTCCTCCAGTGCCCTCTGGAAGCCACATCTGGGTCCTACTTAACAGCTAGTGCTATCCTAATATCCAGGAGGGAAAAATTTCTCTCAGACTTTTTTTTTCAGGGCTCATCTGATCACCACCTAGCATTTTGTCTAATTAATGGAGCTCACACATAATAAGCAGAAGTTAATCAGCTATTAATCATCGAAGGGTTTTTCAGTAACTTTTGTAGAATTGAAAGTAAGTCTCTCTCTTATCCTGGAAATTTCAGTTGTTTACTAAACTTGGATGGATGGAAGGGCCAGAGGCAGCTCCTGGGTCTTCAGCAGGGAAGGTTTGCCAGAGGTATTCTGGGGTTGACTTGGCTGGTCTTAAATAAGAAAGGGTAGTTGGTATCTTCCAGAATTCATCTGTGTCTAAGGAAGGCAGCTTTCAGCGAGGAGACAGGGAAAACATGGGCCACCCAGTGTGCTGTGCCCAAATACTGGCCACTCCAGATAGTTCTAATTATAAGCCTTAGGCTAGTCTGTTTTGGCTTTTCCTAATTCCAGGGAGCTAAATTTTTCTGAGGTCAGAGAAGAGGCAAAATTGCAAAGAACTTTGACAGTGGTTATGGTACTGGACATTGCTTTTAACTTTTTGGGATTTAATGCTTTTATTTTTATAATGAGGTGTTTTGATGAGATTTAAAAATTCTCAAAAGCTTTTTCCTAGATCATGAGGCCCTGTGGAGACTTTCATGAGAAAATAATTTCCAGTTAAATGAATTGGATATTGCACTATACCTATCGCATGGATATTCATGGTACACCACTAAATTAGAAAAGTATAAATATTATCAAACAACAAAACAAAAAAACCTGTTAAGCCCAGCATAAGCATTTTTTTTGATCCAAGAACTCTTGGATCAATAAATATCTAGAAAAAATAGCAAAATTTGCTCTTGATGAATATCTGTTGTGTTTTGTTTTTTGGATTCAGTCTTAGGTTTTACTAGGTATTACTAAACTTGGGTTTTCTTGCTGGAAGAATTCTTGGAAGACTTCTTAGCCAATATTCTCAGCTCCTCAGCCACAAAACAGGCTCCTGGATTATACACCAATATTCATGTCTGATTGAGCAAACATCTTTATGACCACACTGCTGATCTGTGTTGGCAGGAGATTCTGAACCAAATCATTAGGCTGTTCAGCTCTCACCCATCATCCATCTAACAGTGGATAACACACGGACCTGTGTTCACTTTTATCATATGAGGCTTATATGATAAAACACTTATAATTTGAGGATAGTTGGTTATGAAGATCATTTTAAATGTTAGCTACATGGTTTTTGAAGATCAAATACTGATTCTTAAGTTGTCTTATTTTGTGAATTCAAGATACCTCTGCTACTCTCATGACACAATTTCACAAAGAAAATCCTTTTATTTGGGGGAAGTTAGCACAATATTAGACTTTAGAGGAACTTATTCTTTTCTTTTAGCTGCTGCTTGTCATCTTGGAATTTATGGTTTCAATCCAAGACAATATTGTAGACGTTTGACTGGAAAGTAGGTTTGTGGCTTTCTTGGAGACTGAATGTAAATTACTAGAATGAGACAACACTCTTTGGTGTAACTCTTAAGTTCTCGTAGTCAATTTAAAGACTATGGATCTTGTGTGAAATTATATATAGTTATCAAGATCATGTGAAGTCAATGTTTTGCAGTATCTTTATATATGTATCTCTTTTTCTCTCTCCATGTGTTTATTTGCCCATGTTCTTTGTTATTTTTCATGAGGTGTTTTTAAAATTATTTTTTAGGTTACACCACAGTGCTTACTTTTGACGTTGTGCTTAAGGAGCACTTCTGGCGAGCTCAGGAGACCAGATAAGATAAAACCCAGTAGGCAAGACGAGTACTCTACCAGCTGTCCCATCTCTTCAACCCCAGGACAAGAATTCTTTTTTTTTTCTTTTTGGGTCACACCCAGCAATGCTCAGGGGTTACTCCTGGTCTGCACTCAGGAATTACTCCTGGCGGTGCTCGGGGACCATATGGGATGCCAGGGATTGAACCCGGGCTGGCGCAGGCCGCCGGTGCAAGGCAAACACCCTACCCACTGGGCTTGCTCTGGCCCCTTGGACAAGAATTCTTAATGAGAAGAAAAGGGCAAGGAACTATTCAACCCTAAAACAATAACATTAAAAATTGTAATTTAAGTGAGTCCTGATTTACATATAATTTCTGAAAAATAGAATTCAGTTATGTCTTAGTCCCTCTTTGGCAGAGAAAATTGTGTTTGATTATAGGCATAACATTTACTATGCATTCATCTCTCTGTTAATTTTAATTCTTTTTTTAAAATGGGAGCCTGTCAGTCCACAGAATGGGGAAAGAATATTCACCCAATACCAATCTGATAAGGGGTTAATATCCAGGATATATCAGGCACTGGTAGAACTTTACAAGAAGAAGACAAACAACCCCATCAAAAAATGGGGAGAAGAAATGAACAGAAACTTCAGCAAGGAAGAAATTCGAATGGCCAAAAACATATGAAAAAATGCTCATCATCACCAATCATCAGAGAGATGCAAATCAAAACAACAATGAGATATCATTTTACACCACAGAGACTGGCACATATTCAAAAGAGCAAGAACAACAAGTGCTGGCATGGATGTGGGAAAAGGGAACACTCATCCATTGTTGGTGGGAATGCCAGCTGGTACAGCCTTTCTGGAAAACAATATGGACATTCCTCCAAAGACTAGAAATTGAACTCCCATTTGACCCAGCCATACCACTCCTGGGAATCTACTCTGGGAAGCCAAAAATACGCAGCGGAAATACCATCCCTACTTTTATGTTCATAGCAGCATTATTCACAATAGCCAGAATCTGGAAACAACCAGAGTGCCCGAGAATCGATGACTGGATAAAGAAGCTTTGGTACATCTACACAATGGAATACTATGCAGCTGTTAGGAAAAATGAAGTTATAAAATTTGCCTATAAATGGATGGACATGGAGAAGATTATGTTGAGTGAAATTAGCCAGAAGGAGAGAGACAGATACAGAATGACTGCATTTATTTGCATGGCATAGATATATATGTGCATATTGTGATGCCAATATCCAAGATCAAGTGAAACATGACCTTGTATCAGGAGGTCTTGTCAAGGGTGGAAATTGTCACAAACGTGTGGGAGTCAGAGGCTGGGTAGGACAGAGAATGGAACAGTGTGCTGACAATTGTCGAGGGTACTAGTGCCAACCTAGAACTGAGCATTAAATACAGGCAAAAGGATACACATGACAACCCTTTAATGTATGTTCTGTAGTCCATAGTCTGGAGGGGGAGGAAGGGAGAGAGAGAGAAAGGGAAAGAAATGGGAACCTGCCATGGAGGCGGGCTGGGGAGGGGAGGAGGGAACCAGGGACGTTGGTGGTGGGAGATGGGCACTGGTGGAGGGATGGGTGCTGGAACACTGTATGACCAAAACCCAGGTATGAACTTTTAATTGTGTATCTTTGTGATTGTGTATCTCACGGTGGTATAATAAAATACTTTAAAAAAAAATAGGGGAAAAATGGGAGCCTGTGTTTATATCTGTCAAAAGTTGCCTGGTAGTGCTTCAGCACTCAGAGTCTTCTGGGACCCAGAGATACTTGGCAGGCGCCTTGGGGTGGGTGAGTACACCAGGACTATATTTGGTTGTGGTGTGGGATAAATAATAAGATCAAATTCTGGGTCCTGCACATGTAAAGCATGTGCAGAGTGCTCCAGCCACAGTGCTCTGAGCTCTTGTCCTAACTCCCCAGTTCATATTCTTAAGCCAAACTTATTCTTGATTGGGTTATATGCTCTGAGAAATAAAACTCAAAACGAAACTTTCCATGCATAGTCCTGTAACTTTGTATCCTTGTCTCTTAAACTGCTGGCAGACATTTTGTTTTGCTTGTCTCTGTGTCCACAGAATGCTTTAAGTCCTTTACCTGAGCTCAGACTTCAGAACTCAAGTTTATTTTGTTTTATTTATTTATTTTTTCTTAGTCTTTTAAAAATTTTTTTTTATTTTTACAATTACAAAGATATACAATTAAAAAGTTCATATTTGGGTTTTGGTCATACAGTGTTCCAGCACCCGTCCCTCCACCAGTGCCCATCTCCCACCACCAACGCCCCCGGTTCCCCCCCCTCCCCTTCCCCAGCCCACCTCCATGGCAGGTTCTTTATTTCTTTCCCTTTCTCTCTCTTTCTCTTTTCCTTCCCTTCCAGACTATGGATTACAGATCATACATTAAAAGGTTGTCATGTGTATCCTTTTGCCTCTATTTAATGCTCAGTTCTAGGTTGGCATTAGTACCCTCGACAATTGTTAGCACACTGTTCCATTTTCTGTCTTACCTAGCCTCTGACTCCCACACGTTTGTGATAATTTCCACCTTTGACAAGACCTCCTGATATATGTTTCACTTGACCTTGGATATTGGTATCATAATATGTACATATATATTTATGCCATATATGCCACCTGCAAGCTACCCGTGTTGTATTTGATATGCCGATACCAGTAACAATTATAGACCTCATTCCCTGACCTGATGGAATGGATTGAGGCTCTTTATGTTCCTGGAGCAAGAGGTCCCTTGCTCTACATGGACAGGTCTATGGAGATATTACTGGAGCCGCTCGGCAAATCTGATGCGGAAGACAGTGATACAGTGATATTTATGCCATACAAATAAATGCAGTCATTCTGTATCTGTCTCTCTCAAGTTTATTTTAGACTCTGGCTTGATAATATGATACTACTTGAAACTCTGGTGGAAAAAAAAGCTTCTTTCTGTCTCTAAGACCCTATAGCTAGCCTCATAATTAAATTAACAATTGGAAGAAAAATAGGAGATAAAAAAGGGTGTCAATAC
Source organism: Cryptotis parvus (assembly GCA_021461705.1). Classification (NCBI taxonomy): domain Eukaryota; kingdom Metazoa; phylum Chordata; class Mammalia; order Eulipotyphla; family Soricidae; genus Cryptotis; species Cryptotis parvus. The sequence goes on from JAJIBD010014983.1 coordinate 6,268, forward strand.
ATTTAATGTTTCTATATATGCATGAATCTTCAGAAAGAAATGGAGACTGAAAGAAATTTCCATGAACAACCGACTGGGCCAGAGAGATAGCTTTGGTGTTAGGGCACTTACCTTGCATGCAGCTGACCCCAGTTCTCCAGTTCCTGAGCACCACCAGGTGACTGCAGCCCCAACACCAATAAAAAACAGAAGAATGATAAATGTGTGTGGGGATAGGGCTGGTGGTGATGGGGTGACAGCATAATGGAGTTTGGGACAAACATAGATTTTGGGAACACTGAAAAGGAAATGTATGAAAGAAACACAGGAACGCAAAGGTGCTTTAGTGGTTCTTTGTTACAAGCCTCTGGCAAGAAAGACGTTCTCTTCTGGCACAGCCAGAGCATCTTCTTGCAGCACAGATTCTGATCTACTTTGAAGTAGAAAGGGGAGGTTAAAAAGTCCCTCCTAGTTGCCATTTCTTTTGGGTCTTGTGCTCATAATCAATATGCCGGAGAAGCATATCTGGGGGCAGCATGTCCTGACCTCCTTTAGTATTAAGTTACATGCCAACAAGATGTTAATCCAGTATTTGCTTCATTTTTAACCTGAGTTCTGTAGACTCACTGACCAGTCATTCAATACCATTGATGTGATCATTTCACCTTTGGGAGGCTAGCATCATGGTGTCCAATAAAAGGGTTGGACCAGATGTTTTCTGGGGCTACTTGTTTATAATCTCTGACTTGGAGAAAAAGAAATTCCAAAAGCTATTTAAATTTCACCTCTAGGTAGCTAGGAAACTAGCCTTACTGTGCAATGTAGATGATTACGTTTTTCCTTAGAAGAAATGACTGCAAGGTCTCACACTCTAATATCTCAAGCTCCCATTGGAAGCCGCCTGTCCTTATATGCTTGAAGCAGAACTGTCCCTGTTACCAAGAGTTTTGGATTCCAGCTTACTGCCTTTTTGATTCAAGGCACTTTACTTAACCTATCCAAGCCTCAGTTTCTTCATTTGTAGGAAGTGGAGAGCATTAGCATTTGTCACACAAGATTACTGTGAGGGTTCACTGAGTTCATGACTTAGTTCCAACAGCTCAATGGAGTGCTTGACACAGAAGTGACTAACATACCTCTGTAGGATTTGAACCAGATTGAACCAAATTGAACCAGAAAGTCTCAGTCTTCAGCCTCTGTTATGTGTCTTCCTGACTGACCTTCGTATGTATCCCACATAGGGACTGCTCCTGAAATGAGGTACTCTGTGGAGCCATTAACTCCATCCTTGTCATCATCCTAGGATCTCTGTAGGGCTCTCATTTGCTCTAACTCTTTACATTGCTCTCTCCTTACATGCCTGCATGCACTAGCTTCCTATTATTACATGTGAACAGTCCTGCCACTTCTCAAAGGTAGACTACTTTTCTGAATTGTTTGGAGATCATTTTTCTCCAAAGTGCCAGTTATTTGTGTTCTTCTCAATGAGAGGGCACTTTCCATAGCATTTTAAGTTTGCAATTGGTGTTTGCTTTATTGCTTTAGGAATATGAAGGTGATACCAGGACCACTGTCATTTTGAACAGTTTCTATAAGAGGGACATGCCCATGTCAAGAGTGGATAAGTAAATATAAAGTTAGGTAGGGAGAAAGTTAATTAAGATTACCATAAATTTGTGTGTGTGTGTTTGTGTGTGTGTGTATGTGTGTTTAGGGACATTCAGTGTCTTATAAATGAGACAAAAGAATCTAAAGTCAGGGCTAATTTATTTGCATGACATAGATATATACACCTAGTATGATACCAATATCCAAGGTCAGGTGAAACATGGATCAGGAGGTCTTATCAATGGTGAAAATTACACAAACGTGTGGGAGTCAGAGGTTAGGTAAGACAGAGAAGGGAACAGAGTGCTAATAATTGTCAAAAGTGCTAATACCAACCTAAAACTGAGCATTAAATACAGGCAGTAAGATACACATGATGACCTCTAAATGTATGCGTTGCAATCCAAAATGTGTAAGAGAAGGAAGAGAGAGAGAGATAGAGAAAGAGAAAGAGATAATAAACCGGCCATAGAGGCAGGCTAGGGAGGGGGAGAGAATTGGGGACGTTGGTGGTGGGAAATGGGCACTGGTGGAGGAAGGGGTGCTGGAACACTGTAAGACGAACCCAAATATGAACATCTTTATAATTGTATATCTCACGGTGGTATAATAAAAATATTAAGAAAATAAAGTCAGGGCTAAGCAGAGATCCCTGGTGGTGATTGGAAATCACGAGTCCTTTTCTTTGACTGGTATCCACCATTGATTCTAGGTCAATCTCTTTTCCACTAGATAGTGGAATTTGTAAGGTGCTCAGGGTGCAATTTTCTTACAGTGACCAAGGTCTCAGGAGCTGGGCTTTGGTCTCAGGAGCTGGCGTATCTCTCCTGGAATTGGAGCTAGCATATTTCAGGTATAGAGAATTTGTTATCGAGCACAGCAGACTTCACTTTTTATTTTGCTGATTATAAGCAAACATCAGTAAAGAAACCAACTCCCATTTACCATCACAATTGTCTCATGGAAGAAAGAATATAATAGGAATTTCTCTTCATTTGAATAAATTTAGCCTTATCAAGAATTAATTACGGTGACTTTCTTTTACAGAGTGTTTCCTAGACTGGTAATAATGTTGGCATAAGCTAGCACTTGTCTATAGTCGCTTGAGAATCACAATTTTGAGATATACAAGGGTAAGAAAAGTGAAGGATAAAAGGTATGACTGAGATAAAATGAATGTTATACACAGAAGATGTTCTATGCCTTTTTGTCAAAATGATATTCTACTATTCATGGTTTTTGATGGTTATATTTTGAGTACCCGAGTCCTTACCACTTGATTCAAGTGCTCCAGAATAATACACTTAAAATACGAGGAGAAATGTATTTTCCATTGATAAAAAGGCTAATGACTTTTCTTGAGTTTGTAGAAAGGATGATTTGCTCTTTTCTCTGTTGGCCTCTGTAGTCTGTACTGAAAGAGTTCTTGTCTGTAGCCTGCTGGTGCCATTTGCATGCTAATCATTTCTATAATTGATCTTCCCTGCTCCTTTCAAACCTTGTAGGAGGCAGCTCAGAAATTAATTTAGGATGGTAGAGTGGGGCCACGCCAGTCAGGGGTGGATCACGTGAGCATGGTGATGCTGTCAGACTTGCCACTGTTCTGTGTTCTCTTATTCAACACCGGAGAAGTCTGGTTCATGGATTGCTTAGATAAAACAGCCTTTACTGAAATATAGGACTTATGGTACAGGTCATTCAGAATTTGTTGCTGCCAAAGAGAACAAGGGAAGTTTTTTTTTCCCTACTTTTTTGGTTTTGGGTCACACCCAGCAATGCTCAGGCATTACTCCTAGCTCTGCTCTCAGCTCAGGAATTACTCCTGGCAGTTCTTGGTGGACCCATGTCTGAGATAGAATCCAGGTGGCCACATATAAAGCAAATGCCCTACTCACTGTACTATGGCTCCAGTCCCAAGAGAAGCTTACTTTTTTCGGTGGCAGAAAAAAAGTTGTAGCAGTGGAAAAGTTGTAGTCCTTAGAATATATCTCAGACATGTCTCTGTGTGTAGCCTGTTGAAAGGCGAGTAGGAGGAAGAGACAGAAAAATAGTTTGGTCAACGATCTAAATACATGCACAGCCTAGAAGATCCACTGTTTTATTGATCTTTTAGTTGCAGTGTGAAGCAATTTGGAACCACAGACAGTTCTCAAGTCTTCTAAAGTAGAAATGAAAATTCAGAGAGGTTTATTGATGTGCCAAGATCACTCTTGAGATGGGGTCTAGGGCAGCACTGCCAGACTTGTTTGCTTATTTCACCACATGTGTGGGTCTTTCCAATGAAATGAGCCACAATTAAAAATTATGTTTTTCAGTCTTACTAGTCATATTTCATATGTTCAAAGGTTAGATGCAGCTTGTGATTACTATGTTAGACAGCACAGACATAGAATATCTTCACCTCTGCTAAAAGTTGCATCTGTAGTGCTCTTCTACAACCTTTGGTCTAAGTTCTTTCCATTATCACCAGGTTTCCCTTCTGCCTTACACATAAAATTTGAATATTTGAATGATTTGTATTATAAGAAAAAAGTATTCTATATTAATTTTCAATAAAAGTCAGCTTCTAATTCTTGCCCTACTTTGAAAGTTCAAACAACTTGATCAAGCTTTCTAACCTTCCTAGAACTGGTGCTTACTTGTAAGTATTTTTACCACCACACAGAGTATTAAAACATGGTTTAACAATTTGGTTTCTTTGACTTCAGAGTGGAACTTTTTCTTTAAAGCTAATATTGATCTAAGAGTGTATTCTGTAGAAAACCCATATGGCTCCTTGAGGAAAAATTGGCCAAAGTGGTGTGGTGTCACAGATATGTGAGAGCTTTAAATTAACACTGTAAATCTCAGGATTATGGGGAAGAGCGAGCAACTTTATTGAATGTCTCCCATTTGGTTGTGTAGCAGGCAGCTCCCTGACTGGCAAGAGGACTGGTATAAGAACAGAAATTGGGGTGTCAGAAAACATTTAATAAAGAGTTGGTTTGGGACCTATGCCCTAGGATCCCATTTCAAATTGATTTTTCTTATTGAAATCAACAACAGGATATTATGCTCTCAGCAGAAGTGGGCCAGGCCTCTTCCAGCTCTGGAGCCCAGCTTAGCCCTGCTTCATACGGGATGGGAGAAGTTGAGTTCTCCCACCCTGTATGGGCATAGTTCCCTACAACATGAGCCCGGTAAGCAGAGCTGTTCCTTTATAAGTCAGGGTTCAGCACTATCTGTTGGCTGCAGGTAGACTTGAATCTTTGGGTGTTAATAATGAGAGTCAGTCTTCCCCAAAAGGGTGAAATAGAAGCTTTTAATATGTCCGTGATGTGTCTTTCCCCCAATATATTTAATGTAGGTATAGGAAACTATAGTTGATAGAACCTTTTGGGCCTCTAAATTGACTGTTACCATAACTTAAAAAGGGCAGATTATTTAAATTAAGAGCAGTTAAGATCCTCAAGGTTGAAAAGACTCTCTTGCCCTTGTCTCAGTCCTTTACTTTTCTATTAATAGAAGAAATAATCACTGCTCCCCTTTTTATGACCTATAAGAATATGGTTTTCATAGGGACATCATCTAGGTGTAGTTTTATCAGTGAATTTATCTTTCCTACCTGAACAACTTATTCTTTCTACTTTTACAATTAAAGATGAAGTCACCTCCTCCATGTCATGGGAAGTGTACCCTTTCTTTTTCCCTGGCATACCAGGTCTCTTAATGCAGAATGTGTGCTTCCAATTTGTGCCATTTTTTAGAATTTATAGTAATGTACGCTACCCATGTGTATATTAGAAGTTGAGTTTTCCTTTGTGACCCCATCTAATGCTGTTATGGTTACTCGTCCAACCCAAGGAGAACCCACAGTGGTGGTAGATATTTCACTGTGCCCTACAATCAAAGCAGAAATAATGACTTCTTTGTAAGTAATTGGGGTGAGGGTACCATGTGACATCTGTCTTTATTCTGATTTTTATTTTTGTAGAGAATGGCCTGTCCAGGGTACTTGACAGTAGATATCCCCTCTGGAGCAATGTAGATTACTTATGTCGGAGAGTTAGCACTGGCCTTGAGATGGTCCACAGACCCTTGCAACTCTAAATGGTCTATGAATTAGTGACATTACTATAATGTGGGAACTTGGTGGGTGGTGAAAGGATCATAGTTTTGGCACAAAGAGTTCCTCGCTTCCCTTTATTGTGGTTGTTATCACTGTAGTGTCTCAGGGTCATTCCTTTGGTAGTGCAGTGCTGGAGATCTCCCACTTATTTTGACTCCAGGGATCACAAAACACTTTACCATCTGGAAAACTGCTGGGTATAGCGCTTTTGGCAAAGCAGCTGGTCTGCTAATAGTTAATTCCAGGGATTCCCGTGTGTGTGTGTGTGTGTGTGTGTGTGTGTGTGTGTGTGTAAACATTTGAAATTTGGTCTAAACATTCCTAAGTAAAATAAAATCTCCAGGAAATTCAAATAGAATCTCCAGAAAACTCAACTGTCTTTAATTTGTACCTGAGGGAATTTTCTGTCAGTTCTAGAAAGGAAACAGACGGACATTAGCATTAAAAGAAAGAGATAATAGAATTACCCATATGATGAAAGGTGGTTTAAAGTTTTAAAACCACTAGGTATTTCTTCTCTTATCCTTTCACCACCAGGATCTCACCATTCTACAAAGAAGTGATCATTGATGTCAAAGAGGGGTTAGACAGGGTGATACCATTTCACCAAAACTCTTCAGCGCCATCCTCGAGAACATCATGCAACAATTAGAATGGGAAGGAATGGGAGTGAAGATAGATGGTTGGCAACTACACCACCTCCACTTCGCTGATGACATCGTTCTAATAGCACCAAACATTAGCCAAGCGGCACAAATGCTGGCTGACTTTGACCGAGAATGTGGAAAGATAGGTCTACAGCTGAATCTGAAGAAAACTATGTTCATGAAAAATGCACTAGTTCCTGAGGCCCCATTCACTCTCAATGGAACAAACATCTCTGAATGCAGCAGTTATGTGTACCCTAGGTCAAGAAGTCAACATGATGAACGACCTAAAACCTGAGCTGCGCAGGAGGAGAGAGAGCGGCATGGAATGCCTTCAAAGGCATTGAAGAAATAGCTAAAAGGACAAAGAAACTCCGGCTCCAGGCACATCTCTTCGACTCCACCATTCTCCCTGCATTAACATACGCCTCAGAGACCTGGGCCCTACGAAAGCAGGATGAGAATGCTATTCTGGTCTCCCAGAGAGGCATTGAAAGAGCTATGCTTGGAATATCACGCCTCACTCAAGTGAGAGAAGGAATCTGGAGTTCTGACCTCCGTCGCTATTCCAGAATCAGGGACGCTGTCTCGTTTGCCAAGGCTCGAAAATCAGATGGGCTGGACATGTAATGCGATTTGGAGACAACAGCTGGACTAGAGCCGTTACTGGCTGGATCCCACGGGATGTCAAAAGATCACGTGGCCCCCACCTACAAGATGGTCAGACTTCCTTGTTAAGACCCTGAAGGAACGTTTTGAGGCTCTTCATATTCCTGAATTAACCAGATGCCTTTGGGCTACATTGGCACGTGATAGGGTCCAATGGAAATGTTACTGGCGCCTGCTCGAGAAATCGATGAATAACAGGGATTCAAGTGATCAAGTGATCAAGTGATCAAGTGATCCTTTCTTAATTGTTTTAATATATATATATATAAGCTGTTATATATACACATATATAAGCTGTTATATATACATATACATATATATAAGCTGTTATATGTATTACACTTTTTGCTGCAGGGTATTCAGTGATGTTCTGATAAATCCCTGTGTGTAGTTATATTTTGGTATATAAGGATTAGTTCCAGAACCCTTTGGAGGAGTATTTATAAGTAACCAACATATGTATTTCTATATAGTTTAAGTCATCTCCAGATTATTTATATTACCTGATACAATGAACAGGTTGTATTATGGATGCCTACAAGAATATGCACCTGCCGGCAGCCTGGCAGCTACCGTGTTGTATTTGATATGCCAAATACCAGTAACTTATAGACCTCATTCCGATGGATTGAGGCTCTTATGTTCCTGGGCAGCGACCTTGGGCTCTACTAGTGAAACAGGACATATGGAGATGTTACTGGGGCCCCGAGCAAATCGATGATGAATGGGAAGACATGACAGTGATACAGTGATACAATGAACATGCAATATAAACATAGTTCTACTCTATTGCTTAGAGAACAGTGAGAGAAAAATAATTCTATTTTTCATCATTATTCTCATCATCATTCTCTACATTTTCAGTATAGATACTACATTTTCAGTATAGATGCAGCTAGCAACCATGATAGGCCTAGCTTCTTTGTGCAAATTTTACATCCTCAATTACCCACGGATACAGAAGCTTGGCTTTATTTGTAGTAAAATTTGTTTTTCTCTTTTATCTATCATCAGTTTATTCACAGGCCAAAGACCATCCAATCTAAATTGATTGAGGAAAAGAATTTTTTCCTTAACAGTAGACCTTAAGCTTTATCCTATAGCTATGGGATAACAATCAGTTTATCCAACAGTGTTTTCTAGTGCACTGTATATAAGTTACAGTTTATGAAGCAAAGGGGTTGGCAAGCTTTCATTGTAAAGGAATGAACGGAATAATGTTTGGTCACTGCCTAAATAATGTTTGTGGTCTCTGCCTTGGCAACTCAGCTTTTGCTATTAGAGAGCAAAAATAGTCACAGGAGCTTTTGCAACAACAGCCTGATCAAACACACGTAGGGAGGTTCCTCTCACCCCCAACTTGTTAAAATCAAAGCACTGTGATTTACAAAGTTATTCATAGTTGAGCTTAGACAGTCTATTTCATGCCCATGACAGCACCAATCCCACCACCAGTATCAACTTCCCTTCACCAGTGTCCCCAGGTTCCCTCCCATCTCCCCATCTACCCTCCCTGCAGTCTGACCTCTTAACAGGCACATTCTTTAATTCAGTTGTTAAAATTTGAATTTCTTGATTGATTTCAGTGTTGTTGACTCTGTGGTTTGGATAGTTGGTTCTATAATTCCTTAACAGCACTTTTGTCCTGACCCCTGTTGCTTCTCATCTGCTTCTTCTTCCTCCCCCTCCACTCTTTCTTTTCTTCTCCTCGCTGTACTCTGGGGTCAAGGCTGTTCAGGGAATACGTTCTTTCAAACATTGCATTACCTCATCCAGTTATTCTAAATACCACATATGAGTGATATAATCCTACATGGGGATGTTTTTACAACAACAAAAATGTTTCATTCTAATTTTCTTTCTCGTATTGCAAAATAATTTGCATTCCAACAACTGACCCATTTAAAGTATACATCTTGATATTTTAAAATATATTCACACCACTACAATTCTTTTTAAGAACATCATGGTTGCCCCTGAAGCAAACCCCTGTACCCACTATCAGTCACCCCTAACCACTCTCCCTGCCTTGCCCACCACAGTCTATGTCAACCATTAATTATCTGTTATTTTGTAGATTTTCCTATTGCAGTCATTTCATATAAACAGAACCATTTCATATGTGCTCTTTTATGGTGGTTTATTTTACTTAGTATAATATTTTTTAGGACCATCCTGGCTGTAGCGTATCTCAGTACCTCATTCCTTTTATTCCCCCTTTTTGGCTGAATAATATTCCAGTGTTATGGACATATTACATTGGAAATCAGTTTATAGACATTTAGGCTGTTTTTACTCTGGCTATTATTATTTTACCGGTTATTATTCATAACACTGCTGTGAACTCTTATGTGCTAGTGTTTGTTGCATATCTTCCTCTCTTTACCCCCCCCCCACTTCTCTTCGTTGTGATGCATTGAGGCCAGCATGCTTAGTGGTAGTGCTTGCTCGACCTTTATGAGCATGTGTGATGCTCACACATACACTTCTGTATGCAGTGTTCGAATATCTGTAGTTGTAGAGCTTGGCGGGAGTCCCACACTTGAGGTACTCACACATACCTGGAAGTATGCAGGAAGTTACACAACCTGTGCAGCACTAGGGGGTCCCAAACAGTACAGCCACCAGGGTCATGCTCAGTACATCTGAGGCATCTGAGTGGACAGTAAATCAAAGTCATGGCCTCATGCCTGTCAGAACAGTGCGTCTATCCACTGTCACCTCAGAGACTTATTTTCATTTCCTTTGAATATATGTAAACACACCAATGAGTGAAATTGCTGGCTTACATTTAATATTTGAGGAACTACTGCTTAAACGAAATGGACTCCTTTTGTACCCTTGCCATTGATGATGAGGCTTCCAAAATCTCTACATCCCCGCCAATACTTGTTATTCGCCCTTGTCTTTTTTTTTTAAAAATTTATTTTTTGACAATTACAAAAATGTTCATGTTTGGGTTTAAAGTCATGCAGTGTTCCAGCACCCATCCCTCCACTAGTGCCCACCCCCACCACCAAAGTCCCCAATACCCTTCCCACTCTCCTAGCCTGCCTCCATGGCAGGTTCTCCATCTCTTTTCTCTCTTTCTCTCTCTCTCTCTCTCTCTCTCTCTCTGTCTGTCTTCCCTCTCTTACAAGTTGTGGATTGTAATAGACTTTTTGACAATCATTGGTCTACTGTTCCTTTCTCTGTCTTACCTAACCTCTGCTCTCACACATTTGTGGTAGTTTTGACTTTTGGCAAAACCTCCTGATCCACATTTCGTCTTACCTTGGATATTGGTATCATAATATGTATATATATATATATATATATATATATTTATGTTATGCAAATAAATGTTGTCATTCTATATCTGTCTCTCTTCTTCTGGCTAATTTCACTCTCCATGATCGTCTCCATGTCCATCCATTTATAGGCAAATTTCATAACTTCATTTTTCCTAACAGCTGCATGGTATTCCATTGTATAGATGTACCAAAGTTTCTTGATCCAGTCATCAATTTCGGGCACTCTGGTTGTTTCCAGGTTATGGTTATTGTGAATAATGCTGCTATGTATATAAAAGTAGGGATGTTGTTTCTGCTGCGTGTTTTTGGTTTCCCAGAGTATATTCCCAGGAGTGGTATGGCTGGGTCAAATTATTCACCCTTGTCTTGTTTGGGGCCACACCTGCTGGTGCTGCTTGGGTCTGTTCCCACTCTGTTAGGAGTTACTTCCAGTAGTGTTTGGGGGAACCATGTGGTGCTGGGGATCAAACTCAGGCCTTCTGCATGTAAAGCATACACTCAGCTCCTCTCTGACCTCCTGGTCTCTCATTTTGATTATGGCTATTCACATGTAAATGAAATAGCATATTTCATGTGACTTTGATTTTCCAAATAGCTATTTGGAAAATGAGAGTAACATCATATCATTATTTCATGTATCTATTGGCTATTTATGTGTGTTTTAATTATTTTTAGAAATGTGTATTCAAATGCTTTATTCATTTTTATTTTTTTAGTTGTTAAATTGTGGGACATGACTTTTATGAGTGAGGAATTTATTTTAATACAATTAGATTTTATTTAAAAAATTTTTTTCACCAGCAGAGCCAGAGAGACAGTACAGTGAGCTTTAGAGCGATAGTATAGGAAGTCACATGCTTTGTAGGTAGCTGTCCTGGGTTTGATCACTGGCACCACGTATGGTCCCTTGAGTCCACCAGAGGTGATCCCTGAGCATGGCCTGGTGTGGCCTCCAAACAAACAAAAATATCACCAGCAAAGTGAGATACAACTTTTCTATTGATTTTGTTCTGACATGTTTAGTCCTTTCATTGGAATAAGGAGATTAGGATACAAAGGTCCAGGAATTCTAAGCTCAGAAGAAAAAACTAGAATTCAAAAACCTGTTCTCTAGTGGAGAACTTTGTCATCATAAAAGTTTAGGGATTTTCTCCTCTGTGTGTAACAGTACTCAGTAGCTTGTTTCAGTACATTTACTAAGAGCCAAAGGAGAAAAGACTTAAAAAAATGTTTTTCCCTTCCTCCCTTCAAAAAACCAGTTGTGTGATTTATTCCTTGTTGCTTTAATTGTTGAACTCTAGATACAAGAGTTAAAGTGGAGAGGAATAAGTGTTCACCTCCCTCTGGACTGATTCTGTCTTTGTTACCTGAACCAGGGGAGCCTCTCCCTCCCTAGCTATGCAAATCTAAAGCAGATAAATGTGAGCCAATTTGCCGGAAATCTTCCTCTTGGTAATTGGCTTCATATTTCAGCTCTTAGAAAAAAGTCAGCTCTCATTATGGCCTCTACCTTCTCCCCTCAAGGCCACAACAGAGAGAAAGGTAGGGTCTGCGGGCAACCGAAAGAGGAGAGAATGAAACTCCAAGCGAATGATGAAATTTTCCCCTCTGCTGGTTTTCCTTCCAGGTGCCCCCTCTCAGTCATGCTTCCTCAGGAAAGCACCTCATCAGCTGGCCAGGGCCTCTTGGCTCACGGTAATCGCGTCCTTCCCTCTGCAGGCTCACGTTATGGAGATGGGAAGTGACAGGCAGGGGAGACCTCTTGCTCTTGGGTTCTCGGGAGGGGAATACAAAGCATGATATCAAACACTGCCACCAGACCAGCTTTTTGGGGTTGCATTAGGCAGTCAACCATTTTGCTGCCCGCTGAATGTCATCTCATTTAACATTTTGTTAAACAACTTCTAAAGATCTTAACAATATGACAGATGGGCCATTGACTGGGTACTTAGTAGCTAAGTAAGGGTTTGGGCTGGGCTGGATTGTGTTTATTGTTCCTTAAGTATTATTTAAAGAACTCCATCTCCATGCTCCCAGCTCTCTGCCAGTCCCTCAGTGTACACTTTTCAGGACCCGGGGTGTCTCCTTAGAGACCTGGATCTATAGAAAAGCACAGTGTGGAGAGAGGCTCAGAAAGGAGAAGAAATGAGAAGACAAGATGAAAGAAGTGGAGGGAGGCAGAAAAAAAAAGGCGTGCACATATGTGTGACTGTGTGTAGAGTGTGTGGGGGGGTGATGAGGGAGGAGCTGGAAGGGGGTTATGGTTCAAAGGCGAACAAACAGCCAAATGAGATAGAGCAAAGTGGATTACTTCTGCAGATGGCAGGCAGACCCCTGTCCTTCCGGCTTCAGTTCCAGGAGCCCCTTCCACCTGTCCCTCTGTTGCTGCCCCGGAGGGACTGAGGACATCTATCTGTGTGCAGTTTCTATGTGCAGAAGTTGCTCATCACAACCACTACAGGGTGTGACACTGTCATGTTGGTCCTGTTCTTCTCTGTGAGCCCTAAGTGACTGAAGCATGACAACCTTCTTTCCTATAATTTTCAATGTAGAATAAGCACTAACTAACTGAGTTTGTCTCATCACAAGCTTGGCCTCAGCTGCAGCACCAGGCTTCTGCTGGAAAAAGATAAACAGACCTATAAAATATTTCAAGACTTTATTTGTGCAAAGTTTGATTCAGTTGGGGCAGTGCCACACTGGGAGGAGGCAGTACCTCCACCCCTCTTGAGTCAGGTCAAGAAAGACTAATACGGAAAAGACTCAGAAGGAAAGGAAAACAACAATTGATTGGGTTTATAGGTTATAGCCTGTTTGTGTGAGATTGGTTATTCTTAGGTGTTCATTTTTTAGCCTTGAGGTAATTATAAGCTTAGGTTTCAGATTGTTTATGGAGGCCAAAGCTTCTTAAACTTGGATCATGACTCCAAGTTTGGTCGCATAACTGAATGTAGGGATCCCCCAAATTTAGCTTAGGTAAAAGTTTTCTGAACGTGCAACTCTTCCTGAGAAATTGGACCAGTTCCTATGTGATCCTTGAGTATTATCTGTAAAATTAACATATAAAACTCCCAGTGTTTACGATTGAAGTTTATTATACTGTATAGATAGTTAGGCTTCGGTCTCTCTCTGATGACTAGGCTTCTCTCCTCCTGCTTCCCCTTGTCACTTGACCTGTCCACTTGTTGACCTTTTCACACTATGGCATCTCTCTTCCAGTGTTCTAAGATGTCTTGTACCCTTTGCTGCCCTCCTGTAGTCTGTCCCTGGGGCTCCACAGCCTCCCTCTCAATACTGTTATCCCCACCCCCCTTTCCCTTTTATTTCTTTGTTCTCAGGCCAGGTGGGTGAGAACTGCTGCTCCCCTGCCATCTATTCCGGCATAGGTGAGAGGTCAAAGTTCAAGAAGCTCCTTCTCTTGCATGCTTCCTTATGTATTACTATTAGCACCCATTAGCCATTTTCATGATCTCTCTGACTTGCTATTGCTCAAGTTGGCTTGATTTAAAATGACTGGTTGAATGAAGTAGATGACCTGAGTCCCCTCTAACTCCTTCACCTTCACCATAACACAATAACCAAAATGTAACTGAAAAATCAAGCACAGTATTGAATCTGAAATATCCCTGGCAGCTCTCACCCATGTTGCATAGTAGGATACAAGAAAAGGTTGAGAGTGAAAAAGTTTAAGAAACTCAGATATAGGCCACCAAGACATCAGAATGACTTTATGTGTGTGCTATCGCAGCAAGCACCACATTGCCTGGTCTCTTGATCACTTGATCACTTGACATCCCATTATGTGTCGATTTGCTCGAGTGGGCACCAGTCACATTTTCATTTGTCCCTGTCATATGCCAGTGTAGCCCAATGGTATCTGCTTGCTCCAGGAACACAAAGAGCCTCAAACCGTTCATTCAGGTTTCATTCTTGATGAAGAAGTCTGACCATCTTGTAGGTGGGTGGCCACATGATCTTTTGACGACCTGTGGGATCCAGTTGGTAATGGCTCTAGTTCAGTGGTCATCTCCAAGTCGCATTACATGTCCAGCCCATCTGATTTTCGATGCTTTGGCAAATGAGACAGTATCCTTGACTCTTGATCGATGATGGAGGTTGGAACTCCTGATTCCTTCTCTCACTTGAGTGAGGCATCATTTCAACAGAAGTAGCAACAGCAACCAATAAAGGAAGGAGGTGTAGAAAGAATCAAAATCAGTAAATAATAATAATAATTAAAAGATCCCACATACCTCATCTTCAGATCTAATAAGGTATGTGACATGCATTGAGAGGAGGATGTCCTTTAGGGAAGGTTTTGCAATGAAGAGGACTCATTTCCCCCGAGGATATAGCCTTTGTGTTTAGCTCTAAGGGAAGAGAATGGGAACAGGCAGTGGAGTGTTGATAAGAAAGGAGAGGAAGAAACTCTAAGAAGAAATAATATGTTGATCACAGTCATTAGTCTATCAGGGAACTGTCTAGAGAACTATGAATGGTCCAGACGGATTAGAAAAAAGTAAGAATGAGGAGACAGAGAATGGAGAGAATTCTATAGAGTCAGTTTGCTGATGGGGGCAGGACAGGGACCTTGACCAGGTGTGACACATGAGAGCGGGACCTGAGCCATTTGCACCAATCTTTGGAGACCACATTGATTTCTATTAAGCTGCATTCTCAGAGTTTTACCTCGCTGTACTGGAAAACAAAACAAAACTGAAAAATAAAGTAAAACAAAAATGTCTTGTATTTGCCAGATCAGTCTCCATTTTGATTTTAGAAAGTCAAACATTCATATCACTAATGATTTTCTACTAGATTCATTGGATAGCAAGAGGGTAACTATTGAGTAAAAGAAACATTTTCATGAAGCAGCAGTTAAGTTGACCATATCTCAAGCTGTATATTCCTATTTTAAAAACTTTTGTTGTTGTTGGCATGAGTTAACCCAAATAAATATTCCAAGAATGTATACAAGCAAAGCCACAATATTGTATGGAAATCATATATCCATTTCTTTTCAGGTTATTGTGGCTAGTAACTGGGAGTGAAAGTCTGAAAAATAACATTTTATGAACGATTTGCTAACTGATGGGGAGTGTGCCATTTTTCCAGTTTCTGCTACGTTCTTCATGCAATAGAATTCTCCTCTGTGGCTGAATTTGACTTTTATTAGTTGGTGAACTCTCTCTTTTCTCCCATAAACGTTAATTGGGCTCACAGATGGTGTTATGTCTCTATTGACAATAACAAGATATCATAAACATACCCTGTTTTTAAAAAGCTCATAATTCACCTCAAACATAGGTACAGAAGGAGTTCAATGAAAAGTAGAACAAGCTGTTAAGGGTTTCAGAATGTCCTAGCGATGAGCTCACAGGCAAGCGGACAGAGGGAGACCAGAAGTGTCAGATAAAAGACCTATTTGAGCTTGGCTCTGCGTGCTGAAGGGCAGGCTCCTGGCTTGCACTTTCCCCTGTGCTTTATGCTTTCCTCCTGTGCATCCTCCTGGAAAATCTGGGCAGCTGGACACATTGTTCTTCTCCAACCCACAAGTGTCTGAATGGCTGCTGCCATCGTTGCCCTTTCGTCTTTCTTCCCTCTGCTGGGGCCAGCGCTTGCTCCTGTTCCAGCCTTGCCCTTGGCTATTGTACAACACCTTCCTGGACTGCTCAAGCCACTGCTCTGTGGGCAGATTATTCCATCTGCATGTTTGAAGCAGTAAAACGGGGTCTTCTGTCAAGTCCAAGCGAGGGATCAGGGAGCTGCCCTGGAAACTCACACCAAGTCTATTATATATGAGTCTTCTGGGCCAAAGTAAATTTGGCCTTAAAAGACAGTCAACTTTTCATGAAAATCAAACCATTTTATCTTGAGAGAGATAAGTGTAAGCAACGCTGAGACATACCCCACTTTATCCTCTATCGCACACAAAAGAGTTTTTGAAAACAGGCAGCTCAGAACAGACTTTGCCATTAGGGATTGGGAAAGGGGCTTTCCATGGATACCCACTGCAGGAGTCACTCAAAAGTAGTAGAGGGTGACTACAGCTCCCTTGCTGAAATCAGAGAAAATAACCCAGTACTCAGTAACAATATTTGCCTAAAAATCAAAATTAATCAAAAATAGACTGTGACTAGACTCAGCACAGAGAGGTATTGAGAGAATGTGACTTCTTTTTTTATTTTAGGTAAAAGTATGAATTAATTGATTCTTTTGCATTGGGGTTAATTTAATTAATTTGTTTGGGGCCACACCAGGTGATGTTCAGGGGTAACTGCTGACTCAGAGCTCAGGAATTACTCCTAGTGGTGCTTGGGGGACCATATGGGACACCAGTGATTGAACCCAGTTGGTCATGTGCAAGGCAAGTGCCCTACCAATTGTACTTTCCTCTCCAGCTCCAGAAGTTTATATTAAATATTGCTTTTCTTTTTTCTTAAAAGCTGAATAATACTACTGACTAGACCACAGATATGATATCCTAAACTAGTTTTTTAGAACTGGGGGTGGATCAATGTCACAGGGGTTAAGTTGCATGTCTTATCTTGGCCAACCTGGTGAAATCCCTGGTACAACATGGTTCCCCTAGTAGGGCTGAGTGTGGCCATGGAGACTGTGATACTCAAACCCAGAATTGCTAATATTCTGGGTTTATCCCTAGAGTTTGCAAGTACCAACAGATGTGACCCTTGTGCTCCCCAAGCACTACAGGTGGTCCTAGCACGAGTGCATTTTCAGGCCCTCATTTTGGCATTGAATTGCTGCCCCGGTTGGTTGAGAATCATTGGGGTTGGGGCGGCCAGGACTTCCTGAATACAGCTTGGGAGAACCCCATCCAAAACAAATGTAAGCTAAGTGCGTTGCTAGACTTTCATACAACAAGTTGGAATTTCTAGAATCCTTTGGAAAATCAACGATGACAACTCTAAGTCCTGCATGTAAACATTATCCCGAGCTTCCTCCTATCATTCCAGCATCTCCTGTTGAGCACAGCCCCTCTCAGCCCCTGTGTAGTTTATCTGAGCTTCCCTGCTTCCCTGCCGTACCCCTAATGTATTTCAGTTTGTGAATGCCACATTTTAAAAGACAAAGTCAGAAACTCTGCTTAGGAAACTGTCTTTCATACCGTAAGAGACTTGCTGCTCCCTCTTTTTATTCCTTTATTAATCTCTCTCTCTCTCTCTCTCTTTCTCTCTCTCTGTTTTGAGGTCAGACCTGTATATCTGGCAGTGCTCAGGGCTTATTTCTGGCTCTATGCTCAGGGGTCACAGCAAGAGGTGCTCAGGGGA
Organism: Cryptotis parvus; assembly: GCA_021461705.1. NCBI lineage: Eukaryota > Metazoa > Chordata > Mammalia > Eulipotyphla > Soricidae > Cryptotis > Cryptotis parvus. The sequence continues at coordinate 23,864 of JAJIBD010014983.1, forward strand.
CAATATGTAGTGTGAGGGACCAACCTGACCTGAGTCAGCCATGTGCAAGCAAGTTCCTTCCCTGTGGTATTATTTATCTCTCCAGTCCCAGTTGTCTTTCCGTTTAAAAAAAATTCTGAATTTGAGTGGGGAAAAAAAGTCACCGGTGACAGGTCATGAGGAGAAAGAGTGATCCAAAAAATAAAATTCTATGTATACTTTTGAGACTTGCCTTCACCTTCAAACACAGATGTAATGTTTTATCACACATATTGGATGCTAAATAAATGTCTGTGACTGTTTGATCCTTGGCTCAGGATCATTTGGCTCAGTCTTTGGCAGGGGCAATGGAATGTTCTTGTATTTTCATTGCCGTGAATCTGGGGTGTGACTTATTTCAAGAAGGTTTAAAGCTCTAAGCCTGGTTTAGCAAGTGAAATAGAAATAGGTGTGCAGGAATATTTGTCATCATCTTCCCTTTGTCATTTTTAAAATCTGAACATCAGCTCTTTTTAGTTCTAATTTTTCTATCATACTATTTTTTGTTCTTTTATATCTCAATCCTCAAATCTCTTTATTTCCCTAAGCTAAAGGGAGTGGGTAGCACAGGCTTCTTATTTCAGTATTCAGTTGGAGGATGACATGTGAATCTGTTTAATTTTCATATTTTATTCAAAATGTCTCATTACCCACCCCCAACTTTTCTTTTTCTTTTTCCTTTTTGCTTAAACTTTGGATTTGAAATAGCAAAAATATTACCATTGAGGTCTGATTATTGCCCTTTAAAGTTTTTCCCCTTTTATTCTTTTATATGATCAGGCTTTACAAAAAGCTATTTTACTCTAAGAAATTAGGTTTCTGGTTATCAGGAGCCCTAAATAGACATGAATTACAAGAACGTCCTTTGAAAACCCCATGCAGCACTTGTTTCATTAAATTCCATGAAGCGACCTTAATTTAGTGAAACACTGGATAGGCTGTTCTTTTAACGTATTATCACTTTGGCCAGGCCCATAAACCATATTCATGGATGATTCCATCAAGAAGGACAACAGTGGGATTAATATTATTTCAGGATACAGTAAATGCCACAATGATGAAGCTGTTTAAGATCTGGTGCTCACGGTGTCACACTGAATGCATTGACATTTACTCTGCTATCACTTCATTTCCAATATTCCTTCCAAATCAGCCGATGCTAATGCTTCAGCATGTGTGCAGAATACGATGTGGGTGGGGCGGGAGGCTGGGAACTTATCATACAAGTCCTCTGCCTTTCTTTTTTCCTTTTGGTATTGAGAGTGTGGAAACTACTTGCAGGCCTCATCATGCTAGGGTTGTACAGGCTCTGAAATTGTGTTTTCTTTCAGAGTTGGATCAAAACAAGCCCTGGGATTCCTCTTGGTTGTGACTGAGCTGTGGTATGGATCCAAGAAAACATGGATTGGTGAGGTTAGTATACTGCAAACTGCTCTTTAGGATAGATGAAAATTCCAGTGCCTGCATCAGAGCATCTTATTTGGAATATTTTCCATCTTCTCGATCTTTCTATTTGACAGCTCTCATAATAGTATCAAAATAATGACACCAAATATGTGAAAATTCATAGAGAGTGTTTTTGAATCTCTTTTAAAGAATCAGTGAAAATGTTGCTCATAATAATATATTAGTGTCTAGTCTCTTAAGGGATACTTGCACATCATTTTAAAGGTGAGATGCTCCGAGTTAATGGCACAGGAGTCCATGACTTCTCCAAGGAGGTTTGAAAAGGGGAGATATCACTTTGGTGGACTAAAGGCAGGGGTCAACACAATCTTTTAGTATAGAACTCAATAGTAAGTAGTTTAGGATTTATGGATCACGTGGTCTCCATTGTCACTATCCAACTCTGGTTGTAGCATAAAAGCAGCCAGAGACCACAGGAAAATGAATGGCTATGGCTGTGTTCCAGCAAAACTTTATGGACACTGAAATTTCAATTTCATAGAATTTTCACACGTCATGAGAAATTATTCTTGTTTTGAGACTTTTCAACCATTACAAAATAAAAACCATTCTCTGCTTGGGTGCCATATAAAAACACGGCAGTGGGATGGATTGGCCAGGGCTGTGGTTGACCATTCCCTGAAAGCTTGGCTCCTGAGTGTTGAGCATTTTGTTAGCAAGAGCTTCATGGTTGGGTGATTTGAGACAGACACATACCTGTTCTGATGGAGACTAGCAGTATCATTCATGAGCGACTAGTCATCACAGTAGGAGTGTTCAGAAAATGTGCTAGGAGATACTATTTTGCAGGCATGGCTAATTCTTCAGAGGACTTTTTTTTTTGTTAGTGAGATCTCAAAGCAGACAGATGTTTCTCTATTCTTGTCTGTTTTCCTTGCTCTGTTCCCTCTTATTCCTCTCAATCTCCTCCATTATCTTTTCTAGTTTTGTTTGTTTGTTTGGGGGCTGATGGTGTTCAGTGTCCACTTCTAGCTCTGCTAAGGGGTCTCTCTCTGCAGTGCTTAGGGGACTATGTGGTGCAAATCTGGGCCACCTGCAATCAAAGCTGGCACTCAGTCCATAGAGCCCTCTCTCTGGCTCCTTCTGCGACAATTGTTATTCCAATTTCCATGCTATAATCTATATGCTTTTAAAACTTATGTAAATTTTTTTGCCATTAAAACCCCTCTAATAATATTTTGAAATATGATCTTGATACTTACTAATAATATTCCTCCCCTCCCTCTCTCTCTCCCTCCCTCTCTCCCTTCCCTCCCTCCCTCCCTCCCTTCCTTCCTTCCTTCCTTCCTTCCTTCCTTCCTTCCTTCCTTCCTTCCTTCCTTCCTTCCTTCCTTCCTTCCTTCCTTCCTTCCTTCCTTCCTTCCTTCCTTCCTTCCTTCCTTCCTTCCTTCCTTCCTTCCTTCCTTCCTTCCTTCCTTCCTTCCTTCCTTCCTTCCTTCCTTCCTTCCTTCCCAGTTTCTATGGAAAGCTGGGATCAGAGACACTGCTTAACACACTGATGTTGGTGCTGCAATTTTTGTTAATTAAACTACTTTAAAGCGTGAACCACTAGTGGTATGCACAGACTTCAACATGAAATAGATAAAAGGATGGCTCCAGTATGGTTTTGGCTCTGATGTCAGTTTGCTGTGAGCCACAAGATCAAAGGGTTTAGAGGTAGCCTCATCCTCCCTCTGCTCTGGAGCATGCAACTGGGGATGCAAATTCAGTTCTCTAACAATCCAGCCTCCCTGCCTGACTGATTCTGGTCACTTGCAGGCTAACTACATCCCTCTCCAGTTTCCCCACCCCTTTTTAGCTTCCTCTCAGAAGTGGAGCATCTCCCCTGCACCCCATGCTCTTTTATCTATGGCATTCTGTGGGACAGCTTAGAGCTGAATGGACGGCAGTTGGGGGAGCAACGGGGAAGTGGGGAGGTGTCAGCTTACTTGGGCCCAAACTTGATGCATCTTTTCCCGGGTCTCTGAAGAGCGGTATTCAGGGGCAGAGGACCAGATTTAAGCAGAGGGTGTGGGGAGAGTGACCAGACACCTTCAGGTTTGCTTTATTTACTGTTTTCCTTTTTAAGATCATGAACCTTCGGAAGATTTTACTGCATTAGCTGGGGTGTCTCTCTTGGTGGGCTGATCTGGTGAGGGACCAGCATCTGGCTTCAACTTCACAATTACTTCCCAATCCTTTCTGCTTCAGTTTAGGATTCTGTAATGTGTCAGGTGCAGTGGGCCAGCTCATGAGGGGCCTGGCAGGCAGTGTTTGGGGGACGGAGAGAGTTGGGAGGGCAACACCAGTGGAGAAGCTTCTTCTCTGAGGTGGCACAGGCAGGCTCTGGATGTTGGACAAAGCTGCTAGCAGTTTTGCATGATTGCTTTTCTCATTCTTTTTCTGATCCACACTTGGATTTTTTTTCTATTGGGAACATCTCTGGTCTTTGCTTTCTCTCTAACAAGATCCCTTACCAAGAATCTACAGGCCTTGTCCTGGCTGGCAGTACAGTTGGCTATAAACCAGCAAGGGAGTGCCTGGTGTCAAGCATGGTGTTTACTAAACAAAAGCGACAGGTTCTCATTGTTCCGTGAGGGAGCCCTGCAGCTCTCAATCCCCCAGAGCTGAAGAGGATCCATTTTATTGAGTTCTGTAATGACAGCCCGGCTGGAACAGCTGGGTAGTTTGTATTAGCTCCAAGACACTCAGGAGGGCAGTTTTTCTTGAGAAAAAATTATGTTTTTCATTTAGACCAACAACCACCAGGTTGTTTCAGAATACCTCCCTGTATTTTTAAAAAGGAGCGTTAAGATGAGAACCCAGATTGTTTCAATACCTACAATACTGAGGAGGCCAGAGTTACTATTAAAGTATAAAATGCCTAGTTAAATTAGAATTTCAGCAAAACCACAAATACTTTTCTAGTATAAGTAAGTCCTTAGGACCTATTTGTGCTACTACAGCATTTGTTGTTGGTTTTGAAATGACAATTTACTGGGTATTTCTGTATTTTTACTTGGCAATATTTGACACCTTTCTAAGTATCTCTACTTGAATCCCTCTGGTCACAGGGAAGTCACTTCCTCTCAAAATAATCACCTCATTCATCCATCATTAGACAGCTGACATTGCTAGGAGATGTTTGCATGTCAATGTCATATTTCTATACATTAGTTTGTGAACTTCTGGAGCTCCTTGGAATTTGCCTAATCAATCTGCCATATCTGCCGTATGACAAGTTTTCAAATGATATTTCTGTCTCTGTGCTTCCCTTCTGTTTTCTCTTCTCCAGTCAGAACATTTCCTGTCCTCTCTTTCCCTAAGGGATGTGCTCTCAAGACTGTGAATCTGGCTATGCCCAATCTCTTGTATTAGCTGAGGTTTCTCTCTCTCTCTCTCTCCCTCCCTCCTCTCTCTCTCTCTCTCTCTCTCCCCTTGCTCCCTCCCTCACTCTTTTCATTTCTCCCTTCCTCCATCTCCCTCTCCTTTCCTCTTACCGTACATCTGCTCAAGATGTTTCTGTCCCTTAAAGTCCTTGTAATCAGGTGGAACCAAGTGGCTCCAATTGACAGTCTGTGTCTATTGTCAAGAGTCCTTGTCTATTGTCCCAAGCAGATTCTAGCTTAGTGGGCCATATTTTGTCATGTATTCTTTCCTGAAGTAGTTCTGCGACCCATCAGATTGGAAACATATATGCCTTGTCATCACTGTATCACTGTATCACTGTCTTCCCATTGTTCTTCAATTTGCTTGAGCGGGCACTAGTAACATCTCCATTAGTCCTGTTACAAGCAAGTGTAACCCAAGGGAATCTGCTTGTTCCAGGGAGAGGAGGAGCTCGAAACCACTCTTCAGGTCATGGAACTGAGGTCCATAATAGTTACTAGGTTTTTTTTTTTTTTTTTGCTTATTGGGTCACACCCGGCGACGTGCAGGGGGTTTCTCCTGGCTCTGCACTCAGGAATTACTCCTGGCGTTGCTCAGGGGACCATATGGGATGCCGGGATCGAACCCAGGCAGGCATGGGCCGGCTGCGTGCAAGGTAAGCGCCCTACCCGCTGGGCTATCGCTCCGGCCCAATAGTTACTAGTTTTTGGCATAACAAAAACTATAAACCCTTGTAAAACTATATACCCATGTAAATAAAACATGGGTAGCTTGCCAGGCTTTGCCATGTAGGTGGTATAGTCTCAGTAGAAGGCTTTCATCTCGAGTATTTACTGATGAAACTTAAAGGGGGAAGATCAGGTTTTCTCTTGGATAGAGCTCTGAGGAACTATGGAGTCTGAATGTTGAGAATGACTGACTGCATGATGTGTGGTTTCTTCTGGCTTCTTGCTAGGCTTACTGGTATCAGTTAGAACCTGTCTAGAACTGTATACAATGTATAAATGTGAAAGATTTTGGGAAGGACCTTATCCTAAAGTCAGCATTCTCTATGAATATTGCGCTAAGAATACCCATGCCAAGGGAGCTGTGGGTCTGGCATGGGGTCTCTCTCTTCTGGGGCAACTGGCATAGAGGCGGAGGAGAAGCGCAGGGCCCAAAACTCCACTCTGAGTCTGGCCAGCGTGGTCTCCTCTCCCCTCCCATGAGAGCAAACCCTTGGAGCAATGTTGGACTCGGCCAGGGACTGGCCGAGCCCCCTTACTGGGAGGTCAGCTCCATGGGTTGCTTCCACATGGGGCCAGCCGAGCAGCGCAGCTGTGGGTCTGAAGTGGATGGGTCTGGATCAGCATTTCTTGTCACAGACTGAATATTTGTCTTTTTAAATTCATATGTTAAAATATATTCAATCCCAAATGTTATGGGATTTTGAGTCAAGCCCTTTGGGAGGTGACTGACTCATATCTTAGCCTTTTAAGGGGGTACAGGGTATTCACTTGCCCTTATTACTTTTTGAGGTCATCTGGTAACTAGGAAGTGAGCCCTCACTGGACACCAAATATACCAGCATCTTGATCTTGGACTTTTCAGTTTCTAGAATATTGAGAGAAAAGTTTATGTTGTTTACAACTCACCTAGTCTGTGCTAGTTTTCTAATAGTTTTCTGGAGAGGCTGAGATACTCCATAACCATATATACTATGTGAATTCGGTAGCCTTAATTTTATTTTAGATGGTAATTGGAAAATAGGAGGACATTTATATTACCAAAAGTCACATTAGATATTGATGAAACATGTATGACCAGACTCAATTGGAATTATAGATAAAACATCCATCAAAATCAGAGATTTGATATAAACCTACTTTAGAACATTCGCTTGGCTCTTTGGCTCTCAGCATAAACACCTGTAAAAAGGAGGAATTTGAATTAGGTTTTGTAAGACAAGAATGTCTCACAAAGGCATGATGGTGTGAGTATTGACAATTGAACATTTCTGGAATAAAGCAGAATATTTTTTAAAAAAAGGAAAAGTGGATTCTTTTTCTAAATATAATTGACTCTGAAGTGGTCAACTTTTCTTGGGTAGAAACCTTAGAAAATAACATGTGGACTCTTCGTTGGCGTCTGTCTATGGGTTCTTTCCTAGTGGTTCCTGACAAGAAAGAAATGGAAAAGTCAGTTGAAAAATCAAGTCTCTTAACATTTAAGTATATCAGTCAGGGTTTTCATCAAATAGGATGCTTTGAACTTGTGTTTGTTAAGTGACTTGCAACATGCACTATGTACTAGGGTTCTGTAGTAGAACCATGTCTTGACTTGTGATCACTTGATCACTTGTTCACTTGACATCCTGTTATTCATCAGTTTGCTCGAGTGGGTACCAGTAACATTTCCATTTGACCCTATCACATGCCAGTGTAGCCAAATGGCATCTGCTTGCTTCAGGAATATGAAGAGCCTCAAACCGTTCATTCAGGGTCTTGATGAAAAAGTGACCATCTTGTAGGTGGGTGGCCAAGTGATCTCTTGACGTCCTGTGGGATCCAGTTGGTAATGGCTCTAGTCCAGCGGTCATCTCCAAATAGAATTACATGTCCAGCCCATCTGATTTTAGATGCCTTGGCTCTGGATCATTGACGGAGGTCGGAACTCCAGATTTTCTCTCTCACTTGAGAGAGAGCGTGATATTCCAAGCATAGCTCTTTCAATTCCTCTCTGGGAGACCCGAATAGCATTCCTCATTCTGCTTTCATAAGGCCCAGGTCTCTGAGGCGTATGTTAATACAGGGAGAACGGTGGAGTCAAAGAGATGTGCCTGGAGCTGGAGGTACTTTGTCCTTTTAGCTATTTCTTCGATGCTCTTGAAGGCATTCCATGCTGCTCTCTTCCTCCTGAGCAGCTCAGGTTTTAGGTGGTTCATCATGTTGAC